>CANYCX015730549.1:0-33188 GCA_948193385.1 Breynia disticha f. nivosa
ACAATTTGTGTGGCATACAAAACCAATCACAATCAAAACCCTAGGAGCTCGACCTTCAGGAAGTATCGCACTACTAACCCTGCCAGAAAGTCATCCTGTCCCTGATACTTGTCACTCTGCACACATATACACAGCAAAACAAGGGTGAGTATATAGAAATACTCAGTAAGTCAATCCCTATAGTTGTTATGCTGAATGCGTAGTGGAACCTTCGGCCTTCATGGCCTAACCTCCACACAATTAAAATTATACCCAAATCATAATCATCATTTCTCACACAAGTATATCAATTGGCATATCAGATGCAAATAACATCCAAACATCTCACCAAGCCATTTATACAACATCCGTTTATAACCACACTCATAAATATAACATACCATCAACAGAAGCACAATCAAATCATCTTACTACTTATATTCATTCATGTTCAAAACCAACCATACCACAATCATACACATTATAACACTTCCATACAAGCCAACATCATATACGATTTCACCTGCAACATATGATAACACATAACCACAACATACACATGCTCATCAAACATATAAATCATATAAGATCACATATTAATCAATCAAAGTCCATGCTCATAGCCATACCTTAATCCACACATATTCGTTCAAATGCAATTCAATGCAGTGTATGCAAGTGAATGAGAATGAAATGCAATGCATTTCCACACACAAATGATATGCTCTAGAGCCTCAAACCACAGTTAGAGAGAGACTCAACTCGATCTCTGTTGTGTCAAATCAATAGAGAGAGTCCACTCTCATTGCGCGTAATATCATTAGGGGACTTCCCCTCTCAAATATTACACCAAGAGTCGAGCTCTTGTGTTCTCAAATCTTAGACAAAACCCCCTTTTTTCATTGAGCACTCGCTCAACATCAAATCATCGGGTCTAGCCCGGCATCAAATCATCGATCTCTCCCTCAACATCAAATATCACTAGGGGACTTTCCCCTCTCAACATATAACGAAAAGAGTCAAGCTCTTGCTTTCTCAAACTTGGGCAAAACCACCTTTTAAATCAAAACTTGGGCAAGAACCACATATTTAATCTCAAGGCATGAACATACCAATTCTCATGCAAATGCTCAATGTCATGAATGAATGCAAATTATGCATTTCACATCCATATACAATCTCATCACGAATATGTCCTTTTGCTCGATTGGACCTAATCTCTATAAGCAGTAAGAAAAGAAAAGAAAAAATCAACAGAAAAGCTATACTCCTCTGTCTTTTTATGAAGATACGATTATGTAAAGCACCTCTATAGTGACATTTCTTGAATAACTGTGGACAACTACCAAAGGTGGGTGGTCATCTCATAAAAAGAGGAATTGTTCGTAATAGTAGAAACTAAAAAATGTTGTGAAGAAAACAGAGTTTGTACCAATCGAGCAACTGAAAAATTTAGATGGAGCATAAAACAAACTTGATGACACTAGTTAACTAAAAAATTGAAATTGACCATTTTAAGTTATAAATTATTCGTTCATTTTGAGGTGAATTGTATTTATATTTACACTACATGTTAGGTCATATTGTTTTGTAATGGTTCTGTGATTAATTTTGGGATTCTTTTAATTTTTGTTCACACACACGAGATCTTCCTCGGGTGCAATTTTTTTATATTTTATTTGTCAATCTGTCAGTTTTTGTCTATTGGTAATTATTGGTTGTGCATTGTTTTTGAACTTGTGTTCTTTGACTATTCTTTATACTCTATAGAAATTTGGGATGCTAGGTGAATCAATCTTGTTTTGTGGCCTTTGCGTTTTCACTATTTGTTTGAGGCCAACCAAAGGCTTAAGTGTGGGAAGTTTGATAAATATCATTTTGCACATATATTTTATACTAGTTTTTATGACATTTATCAGGGTTATTAGTAAAGTTGGTAATATTTCTGCTTAATTTTTGTGGTTTTTATGTCTTCAGGCCATTCATGGAGTTTTAATCGTAAAAGGATGAGATTTGGATCAAAAGAGAATAAAATAGTGGAAGAAGCGCAAAAAGTAGAGTGCAAATGGTTTGCAGAATTACCTGTTAAAACCGTTTGGCAAACTGTTTATTTCAAGAAGTTCCAGAAGCTTTCAAATGATTTTTAGAACGATTTACTCCAAACCGTTTAGATCCACTGTAGATACAAAAAGAATTAATCAAACTATAGAACGATTTACCCTAAACAGTTCCTAAAATTGTCCATTTTAAGAGGAAAAATAGAAGGTTTTAAATGGTCTGTTGAACAGTTTACCAAATGGTTCCCCAGACTAGTCTTCCCAAAGAATTTGCACTAGACATTTGTAAGCAATAAGCAAACCAATTTTCCCAACCTTTTTTACAGGCCGTTTGTGACATACTGTTCACTTTTTAGGGTTTCATATGAACAATGTTGTTTTAAATCATAAAAACTTTTACAGGCCAGAGCAGCCGTCAAAGAAAAAGCAGTTAGAACCCTTGTTCTAACATCAGAAAAGCAGAGATTTGATTTGAGAAATCACCGCACAAAGAGATTTCTACTGTAGATCTTAGATTTGTCAACCCTTATAAGAAATTTTATGGATTGTTTTAGTGTCACATTATGTTTTATTTGCTTTTGTGTTTGATTTAGTTTTATTATGAGCTAAACCTTTATGGATATCTAGATTAGATAAGTCATTTGATGGATTATGTGTTGTGTCTTGATTGTTTAACTTATTTTCAATGATATATATTGAGATTTAGCTGTGTTAAAATGGTTTCATTTGTGTAAAAGATTGACTTTGCTTTGATTGATTGAGAAATTATTGTGTGAATTAGGTCCCACATAGCTAAAAGGAGTTGCCTGTTATTCTAGAGATAGAATTGTTGAACTCTTCCATATTTCTGTGAACATAGTGAAATGTAGTAGACGGTAATGCTGGATTAGGGGTTTTAGTTTAGAAAAGATTTTGACTAATCAACTTAATCTTAGTTGTCAATTAACCGACAGATACTTTAAAATATAATGGACATTTTTAGGTCCAATAATCATTGATTCTCAAATAATCAAGTTGCACGCAATGAAATCTGAGGAGGAGTTGATAATTAATTGGGTCCTCATTTCTGATTCGAATTTATTTGTTTCGTTTGCACATATTTTGCTCCCTTTCATTTTTTTATCATTTTAATTTTCTTTATGCTATCTTAACTTGTTAGTTTTAATTCAAAAACCCATTTTAGTTAGATTACATAATAAATTAGATTGATAGTATTAGTACTTATTTGTCCATATGGATCGACACACTATACTCTGATTGCTATACTATTGTTCAATAGGTACATTTGCTAAGCGAGTTGTGGTATTATCCCAGCCAAGAAATAAATATAGTGTTGAACTATATTTGTTGTATCAATAATTCAACAGACCATTTTGGTGGCAATAAGAGTGAGGGTAGGAAATTGAGGTTGAATTGTGTGTAACAGGTAAAATATGATTGTATGTGTGTGTAGGTGTTGAGATTCGGAACCTTAATCAGAGGTTGGGCGATGAATTTGTGCTTGGAAACTAGTGGTAAGTGTTCTTGACACTTGCTAATGAGATGTTAACTTGGTTTTTGTGTTTCATTTGGTGTTTAAGACATGGGATTGTGAGTTCAACAATATGAATGTCGGTTTAATGTAATGTGGTATGTTATGGATAGTGGTTTTGATATATCAATATGTTGTTTTGATTAGGTATGAGTTTGGTTATGCTTTAAGGAGCAGTTTTGGTAATTAGACCCCCTACTCTAGTACAATATCAATTGACAAAGGGGATACTAAGGAAGAGATGTAGGGGCCATCATTTTCTACCATAATTAGTGAGTGGGGGTATATGGTATGATAATGCTATTAGTGAATGGCATATAAAGAAGAAGTAGCACTATCACTCAAAGTAGTATAGGGGATAGCCAAGCTATAGGCAACAGAGGCAGAATTATAGGTGGTGGATGCATCAGTTCTATATGCAGAGGTTCTTTAGGAACTAACAACTTTAGTACCATAGTCACGAGTGTATGCCTCGAATTGAGATGAGGTCGTATAGTGTTAAGATTTGATCATTTGTACAATTCTATCTTTTAGCACATATGCATTTACTTTGATTGATCCCAGTGCTAGTTGCTCCTTTGTAAAATATGAATTAATTCTGAGGGTAAATGAGAAGATAAAGTCTCTTGGGCATTCTATAGTTTTCTTAACGTCGGTAAGAGATATTTTTGTAGTGGATACCGGGACTAAAACATGCACTTTAGAGATAATGCAACGACAATTTTTGATAGATCTCATGGTTATTAAAATGAGGAAGTTAGACATCATTTTAAGAATGGATTTCTTATCGACGAATCGGGAAATCATCGACTGTACTACTAACGAAATGAGTGTACAGCACAATGTAGAAAGAACAATGTTTTATATAGGGGAGAGCAAGACAGTTCCTACATGTTTAATCTTAGTAATGACGGCAGCTAAGCTTATCAAAGAAGGATGCGAGGCATATTTATGTAGCATCATTGACACTAGTATGACCACTATAAGAGTGGTAGATGTGGAGGTAGTATGTGAATTTCCTAACGTCTTTCTTGAGGATTTATAATGACTATTGCCTTCGTGTGAGTTGGACTATATGATTAATATGGTGTAAGGGCTGGCACTAATGTCTATTACTCCTTACATAATGACATCAGTGGAATTGAAACAATTGAAGAAGTAGTTATAGGAGCTTCTAGATAAGGGGTTCATTTATCTTGCATATAACTGTAGAGAGCACAAGTTTTTTTTCTGAGAAAGAAGGATAAGGGGTATGCAATTGTGCATCGACTATTGCAGTTGAATCAGATGACTGTGAAGAACAAACATTCATTGCTGAGAATTGATGATTTGCTTGATGGGTGAAGGGGTGCTACAATGTTTTCAAAGGTCAACTTTACATTGGGTTATTGGCAGTTAAGGCTAGTTGGGAGCTCTATATCAAAAATGCTTTCCGAACTCGATACAAATCTTTGAGTTTATGGTAATACCATTTGGGTTCACGAATGCATCAAAAATATATATGTTTTAATGAATAGATTTTTCCAGTCATACCCTAATCAGTTTGTGGTGGTTTTTATGGATGACCTACTCATTTATTCTCAAAGTAAAGTGGAGCATTGGGAGTAGTTGAGGACAACAAGGTAGACTTTGAGGGATACGAAGGATACACAATGTACGCAAAGTTTAATAAGCATGAATTCCAAATAAAGAACTTGGGTTTTTTGGACATGTAATCTCTAGACACGTGTCTAGTCAGATCCTTCAAAGATCAAAGGAGTCAAAGAGTGAGAACTGCCAAAACATACTTGCAACTTCTTGGGTTTGGATAGTTATTTTAGGAGGTTCATTCAGGACTTCTCAAGGATAAGAATACTCCATTTACGTGGGATGACAAGAGTCAAAGGAGCTTTGAAGAGTTAAAGAATCTACTAGGTGAGGGTCTAGTATTGGTGTTACTGTTAGAATGTAGTAAATATTTGGCGTATAGAGATGCTTCTAATCATGGTTTAGGCAGAGTATTGATGAAAGTAGGTAAGGTAATAGCCTATACCACAAAAAGTTATGACCACAAGAGAGTACTTATTTGACCTATGATTTGGAGTTAGCGGCAATTTGTATATACTCAAACTGTGGAGACATTATGTCTATAATTAGACGTTCAAAATCTTTACCAATCATAAAAATCTGACTTATATACCATTCAAAAAGAATTAAACTTTAGGCAATGAAGGTGTATGGTGTTAATTAAGGATTACAACTGAACAATTGAATACCACCCAGGAGAAGCCAACATATTAGTAGTCGCTTTGAGAAGAAAAAAATCAAGAACGACTAGATGCCATCTCTTATAATACGAGCCACTATTCTTCTTATAGGAGTTGAGAGTACAGTTGGATACGATTGAGGGGCAATGTATCCAATATCCATCTCAAACTGTAGATTTGGGACTAGATCTCCAGTAGACAAATTGAGGATGCCTATTTTATAAAGATAAAGAAGAAGGCAGAGAATGAAAAGGTGGAGACTCCTTACCATTTGTTTGAGGACAATACGTATTATAAATAATGGTTGTGTGTCTTAATATTCAGGAGTTGAGAAGGAGATTATTGCTATTTTTTAGTATGGCTTAATATGGAATGGCACAACAAAATTCTTTATGAAAAACAATCAAGAACAACTATAATAAAACCAAGAGCCAAGATCCATACATCATATGTGTTAACAAGATAAATAGTTTACGGTTTTGTACCTTAAATTTGATGAAAAAACAATTTGAGGTGGAAATAAATTATATAACTACTGTATAAGACTAGACTATACAACCTTTAAGTCTCCAAAACTCATGTCAAATATGAGCTAATATTTACCTCCCTCAACACTAACAAGCACACGATGCTCTTTATTGAAAAGGGCGAGTAGTAGCTCTATTTTAGAAAATGGAAGTAAAATAATTAGTAAGAAAATAAAACAAAATTTTCTCACCTTGGAAGTTTGACGTTTGGACCAAAGACAATAATAAATGAGAAGAATGTCTCTATAATTTATACTACAAGGCCATGAGAGAAATAAGGAGAAAAAGGTGGAGAGATAAATCATAGCCTTCATCTCCATCCTACCTTTTCCTTATCTTAGTTAATTTGAATTAGATTAGAATTAGATTCATCTTCAAACTCTAATCAACTATGGATAAGTAGGAGATAAGGTTGATTCACAATTTTAGGGCAACCTTTGTCCGAAAACGTGGTTCACTCTTCATATCCTATCCCTTTTTAGTTTTATACTAATCTTTATGTTTAGTTAATTATAAGCATGATTAAAAACTAAACATATTATGGTCATGTACCCCTTTCTCCAATTGGGCTTACACGTTCATCCAAATGACATATTTTTTTGCCTCATATATTCATCCTTAAAATGGCCTAATATATGTCTGAAATGGAAATGTCGTATTTACCCTTTTTAGACTTAGTCTTTGTGTGCGATCCTATATGCCCATTTAAATTTTGGCATTAAGGATAATTAAACCCTTAAAGATCATAAACAAACTCTAGCAAAATGCTATGACAATCTAAATGAAATGAGGATATTATTAGATTTGTTTGACCTGAAGCAATCTTACATAGTTCCTTACCCTAAATGTTAGAATTGCATTAGGCATGGAACAATCATCCTTATTAAGTAAATTCATTTTCTTGATATTTCAATGACACTGAATTCTCAGATAAATGTGACCATACACTTCTTAGTTCACTGATCAAGTGGTCGATAACATTTTCTCTCTCGCTTAGAGAGCGAGCAATCCAATCACTTCTCTTATGCTCTCTAACATGAACAAATGAATACCTAATCATACCCATAATTGTCATACTATTACGAACAAATTAGGCATATGTCAAAGTAAGCAAAAAATCCATCTAGAGTTTTATAAATATTTCTGGTCTAAGAACTCCAATGTAAGAATTGCAAATGAGAGCTACTTGTGACTTACAACCATATAGCTTTCTCATTTGTGGATCTAATCCAAGTACCATGTCCAAGACATGTATCCATGATTTATGACTAACATCCCATGTCATTGCATTCTGTAAGACCAAACCCACTAAGTCAGAAAGGGCGTGCTAGTCTTAATTCAATTCCTATTCGCATAACATTAATCTACTAGGGATGTTTAGAATGTAATCACTATGCTTCAAGGTACTACAAACATATGCCTTATATATGCCAGCTGAAGCATCAAGAAACACATTCATAAAAGTTCTATCATAAATGTAAACAAAATAAATATTTTAAAACTTTGAAATTACATTAATTAATCGAAATAATAAGGAAAACAATGTTTATTGGTTTAGAATTGACACTAACTATTATGATAGAGGCACACTCCTCTCCCTATGTAACACATCCAGGTAACACCAACTCCCAACAGGCAAGTTAAGAACACTTGAAATTTTAGAGTGAAAATGGGAGAAGATCACCCACTAGGGACTTTATTATCATGTTGTCTCAGACCTTTAGGCAATATTATGCAAAATGGGTTATTGTAGACCAACAAAGAAGTCAACACACTTCTTTCCTATTTGCTAAGATGATTCCCTGGATTGATTGTTAGAGAAGTATGTGGCCAACAAAGTGAGGCTACACAGAGTTCCAATGTCCATACTATTTGAGAGATTTGTGGTTTACATTGCACTTCTAGGGCATTTTACAGTTAGCCATGTGAACATAGTTGGACTTTAGCATTGCTTTCCATCCTCAAACTGATATGGGCAATCATAGAGGACTATACAAGCTTTGAAAGATATGATGAAAGCTTGCATTTTGGAGTTTACAGGTAACTGAGATGAGCACCTTCCATTAATAAAATTTGCATACAATTAATAGCTATTAGCCTAATATAAAAATGGAATCGTATGATGTATTGTATGAGAGGAAATGTTGAAGCCCTATTCACTAGGACGTAGAGGGCTTAAAAAGCTAGAGGGGCCATAGTTGGTTCAAGAGATAGTGGAAAAGATTGAGATAATAAAGCAGTGTATGAAAGTGGCATAAGATCAATTGAAGAGCCAATATGGCAGACACCACCAAGAGATATCCTTCGAGATTCATAATAGCTTATTTATGTGAGTTTTTCCCCAAAGAGGTGTAGTTTTTTGGATGGACTGGTAAGTTGAGTTTGAGATACATCAAACACTATGAGATTATCGAGAGAGTTAGGCTTTGGCCTACAAACTTAGATTGAAATTGAGGTTATATAATGTATTCCATATTTCTATGCTATAAAGTTACAAATCTGACCCACTCATATGATATAAGAAACTTTGTATGAGATTGTGGAGAAATTTTCCTATGTATAGGATCGGTGGAGATTTAAGATAAACAGGTGCAGACAGTTTGAAATCTCGAGATTCTAATAGTGAAGGTTAAGTAGAGCTTCTAGTTACCACGTAAGGGTACTTCGGAGGGAGAACGTGGTAAAAAGGAGCACTACCAACATTTTCTCACAAAAATAAAGTGCTTAGCAAAGGCATTTCTCAAAAAAACTCCATTAGATTAATCTTTGACTGTATGAGTTAATGAAAAGTAGTTGAACAACCTAAAAAATGAGTAAATTTTAGGGATGAAATTTTTATAAGGAGGGAAGAGTTATAAGAACCTCAAATTTACTGTAATTTAAGTTAATTAACAATTTGCAAAATAGTGGGAAGGAATTGAATGTGTTTCGTACATAAAACGATAGAAAAGGGCATAAAAACAGACCAAATGATCTAAAGAACAGTTTAGCCAATTGTTCCCAGACTATTTGGGTCATTAGCAAATTAATTTTTTCTAGAAGGCCAAATGATTTAGGCAATAGCTTGGCCAAACTATTTCTCAAACCATTTGTGACAAAGAAAAGTGTTTAAATGGGTTAAAAAATGAGTTTAAAGCTCACTCCGAAACACTAACATATTTTCTCAACCACCACCAACCCTCACACATAACCAAAACCAACTCCAAACCCTTCCTATTACGTTTCAATCATCTCTCATTCAAATAACAATAAAATCCATGCCAAGGAAAATAACTCACACTTGAAAAGTGATGCAAAAAGGTGAGGGTGTTAAGCTTTCTTGAAATTTATGAACTTGTTATATAAAACAATGATAAGGGAGGTGGAAGGTTGGCATTTTATTTTTTGAGAATGTTTGTGGCTAGTTAGGGTTAGAAATGAAATAGGTTAGGTGTAACATTTGTTGAAAGAAGAAAGATGGAATTTTTAGAGTAAGATAGTGGTATAGAGAGGGAGGGGAGAAGTCATGTTTGTGATAAACTATGGAACTTAAATTTAAAATCCTTTTTCCCTGATAAATAATACAATTTAAGAAATGATATAAAAATGAGATTTTTAAAATGAGGGGGGAGAAAATATATACACGCTATTTATATAAAATCTCGGCCCAACCTGTTTAGTTTTCAAAAATAAACATTAGAAGAAGTAAAATAGCTTGAAAAACATTCAAACTCAAAGTTGCGTGTATATACATATATGTATAACAAATGTGCAAAACAAAAATCAAAAGCGAACTTTGAAGCCAGACCTCTAATGTGAAGCTCTGTAACTCTGATCACCTTTGTCACTGTCCAGCAACAGCAGCTACCTACGATCTGCACATCATTTAAACAAAACACAGAGGTGAGTATTACACATACTCAGTAAGTATCTTAGCTTTAGTTATTTTAGCATTTAACTCTTAATGATGTGCAGGGAAAAATATAAATCCGCATGAGGACGTGCCAATCTATTTTCTCCCTATGACATATGATTATACAAAAATAAATCATATTTACTCAGTTCATACAGAATCTTCTAACCACACAGGTTATACATATACTTCATTCAGAATGCAGCAACATTAAGATCACACAGATTAATCAACATCCACAGAGGATAACACACAGTTAATTATCCACACAGGATTGATCACACAAATCATATTCATATAAAACAATCATCCACACGGGATTAATCATAACAAGTATGTATATGAATGTAATGCATGATATGACAATGTCAACATAGAATCAATCCCCCCTTAATCGTCGTACAAATCATCCTCTTCGAAATTAATTATATACAATTCATTAACTAGCTATATTCACATTGATTCTTTACTTAGAATCATCAAAACATCATTTAAAAGCTTAATTCATCCATTTCCAATGACTTCCTCCATGAACTAATTTTCTTGAAATCCATTCATACAATGATTTTCATCTTCTCAATCATATACAATAAGTTATTCAACTTCGATTCAATCAACAACATGCTTTCCAAGAAACAATTTCAGTTTAAAAACATTCAATCATCAATTCAAAGAATAAACCTTCCAAAGTTTCCTCTTGCTAAACCAATTCCTTCACTCAAGAACAAGGTCTTGGCTTCTTTCTCAGCTTCCTCTGCTAATTTCTCTACAATTTCTAATGAGGATTCTTGAATATCGGTTGAATTAAGCAACTTATATATTCTTTTTCCAGAAAACCGTGAAGAATGCATGGTGGACAGCAAAGTACGCGTGGTTGTGGCCACTGCACATACTTGGCTGCCACAACGTGTTCTCTGATCTGCAGCATTCCTCCTTTTCTTTGGTTATTTCACATATCCCTTATATGAACCTTCAATCAACCTTCATATATCTAAGTTTAATCATTTATTTTTTATCATTTCTATACAAAAAATCTTATTTTCAATCATTATTTCCATAATATAAATTTCAGGATGTCACAATTCTCTCCCTCTTAGAAATTTTGTCCCTAAAATTTAAACCAATTCAAATCCAAAGTAAAACCAATCAAGTCATCAATTAAAGCAAACATTCTTAACATTGAATATTAGAATCATATCCCGAATCAAAACGTACCTCAATGCTCTGTTGTAGAGTCTGGAAATAGATATGGATACAGTTGTTTCATATTCGACTCAACCTCACAAGTAGCTTTTTTTAATGAATGAAAACTCCACTTGACCAAAACCCTCGGAATCTCATGATTCTATTACTGCCTCACATGTCGGTCTAATATCTCAATAGGCTTTTCCTCATAAATCAGCCCCTCAAATATATCTAACTCTGGAGCGCTCAACACATGACTAAGATCAGATCGGTATCTTCTCAACATAGAAACATGGAATACATCATATAATCAGGACAACTCTACTGGTAACCTCAATCTGTATGCCAGTGGTCCCACTCTCTCAGTAATCTCGTACGGTTCCGATATACCTAGCACTCAACTTTCCTTGCTTCCCAAATTGAATAACACCTCGAGGTTGAAACTCGTAAGAAAACTCTATCATCGACTGCATACTCTATCTCCCGGTGATGTCGGTCGTAATAGTTCTTTTGAAGATTCTAAACTACTTGCATACATCTTTTCACAACAATCACTTTATCCAGGGTTTGCTAAACCCTTAACATTCCAGTACACACTGGACTCTTGCACCGTCTCCCATATAAAGCCTCATATGGTGTCATTCTGATACTAGAATGATAGTTATTATTGTACTCTAACTCAACTAAAGGTAAATGATCGTCCCAATTACCTCCAAACCCCAAAATACATGCCCTCAGCATATCCTCTACTATCCGAATCGTCCTCTGTAACTGACCATCAGTCTACGAATGGAAAGCCGTGCTAAACCTTAAACGAGTACCCATTGCATCCTACAAACTCTGCCAGAATCGCAATGTAAACCTGGGGTCACGATCAGACACAATACGTGTAGGACAATATGTAACCTGACAATCTTGGCAATATACAAACCAGCAAGCTTTTCCAACGTACCATCCTGGTACAATCATCAGTCTGTCAACAATAACCCAAATAGCATCGTAACATCAAAATGTCCTCGGTAAATCAATAATGAAATCCATGGTGATCTTCTCCACTTCCATTCAAGAATCTCAAGTGGTCTCAACTTTCCAGCTGGAGCTTGATGTTTTGCCTTAATGTCTTGACAAGATAGACACTCGCAATAAACTCAGCTATATCCCTCTTCATATGTACCCACCAATACAAGTCTCTCATATCCTGGTACATCTTAGTGCTGCCAGGATGAACTAATAAAGGTGAAGTATGTGCCTCAATCATTAACTCATTCTTCACCTCTGGAATATTAGGAACACACAATCTATCCCAATAATACAACAGACCATTATCAGTAAGTCGGTGTAAAGTAGATACGTTTCACTACTCAAATTTCTTCTTAATTTGCAATAGATAAGCAACTTCTTTCTGACGCTCTGCAATTAACTCTCGTATTAGAGGTCAAACTCTAATATTGGGTAACATCTAATCCTCAACCAAATCCAACTACACTCGTAACTCTCGCAAGGTACATAGAGACTTTAGTCTATACGTAACTGAATCATCATCCCCTTTTTCTTTCCTCCTCAAGGCATCAGCAACTACATTTACCTTTCTAGGATGATACTAAATCGTGCAGTCATAATCTTTCAACAACTTAGTTCACCGCCTCTGTTGAAGGTTCAACTCTCACTGTGTCATAACATACTTGAGACTCTTATGATCAGTGAATATCTAAAAAGTCTCCTCTTATAAGTAATGACGCGAAACCTTTAGAGCATGTATGATCACAGTTAACTCCTGATCATGTGTCAGGTAGTTAGTCTTATGTGGTCTCAACTGTCATGAAGTATATGCAATAACTCTGCTATGCTACATCAATACTACACCTAACCCAGCTCCAAATGCATCTGTATACACAACAAATCCACTATCCTGACTAGGTAATATCAGAACTGGAGCTTCAACTAACCTCTTCTTCAACTTAAGACAACTTTCTTTGTACTTGTCATTCCAAATGAACGAAGCATTCTTTCTTAACAACATGTCATAGGTCTAGCTATCCTCGAGAAATCCTCAATAAATCTCCATAATACCCAGCTAAACCTAGAAAACTCCATACCTCAGGCACATTCTTAGGAGCTTCCCACTCCTGAACTGCTTTTATCTTACTAGGATCCGGTTTCACTCACTCTACTGAGATCACATATCCTAGAAAGATAACCTTAGACATATAGAACTCGCATTTGCTGAACTTATCATACAACTCTTTTCTTTCAGCAACTCCAACATTATCCGAACATGTCTCTGATGTTTGTCTCTATCTCTCGAATACACCAATACATCATCAATAAATAGAACGACAAACTGATCTAAATAAGGCTGAAATACCTTACTCATAAGTGCCGTAAACACAGCTGCTGCATTCGTCAATCCGAATGGCATCACAGTGAACTCCAAATGCATGTATCGAGTTTTAAAAGGTGTCTTCTAAATATAACTATCCTCAACTCTCATCTGCCAATACCCTGACCTCAAGTCAATTTTAGAGAACACTATAGCTCCCTCAGCTGATCAATCAAATCATCTATCCGTGGCAACGGATACTTGTTTTTCACTGTCACCTTATTTAGTTGAGGAAAGTCGATACACAATCGCAAACTACCGTCTTTGTTCTGCATAAACAACATGGGTGCTCCCTAAGGTAATACACTATGTCATATAAAACCTTTTTCTAATAACTCCTCCAACTGTCGTTTCAACTTCTGTAATTCAATAGCTGCCATCCTTAAAGGTGCAATAGATAATTGAGCTGTTCTGGGAATAGTCTCAATCTAGAAATCAGCCTCTCGCTGTGCTGGTAATCCTGGTAACTCGTTAGGAAATACCTCATAATAATCACATACAATCTCTACATCTCGCACCTCTAACTTAGGCTGGTTCAGATCAACTACTAAAGCAAGATAGGCATCATCACAACCCTCTCTCATCAATCTCTCAGCAATCACTGCTAAAATCCAACAGGAAGGAATAACCTTTTGCTCGCCAACTATAACAATACTCATCTCTCACCATCAATCTCAATCACAACTTCTTCGAATAGCAGTCGATCCTAGCCTGATTTTTGGATAACCAATCCATACCCAGAATAATCTCAAACTTCATCATCCTAAAAACAATCAAATCGGGAAAATAAGTCAACTCGCTAAATTTGCGCTCACAATGTCACAAAATATGTCTCACTAATACAGTACCTCCTGCTGGCATCAATACAGAAACAATACAACCCAGATGCTCTATACTACCTCTTATATGGTCTACTACTAACTCACTCACAAAAGAGCACGTAGAAGCTGGATCAATTGATACCAGGGTAGCATATGAAAAGATAGAAATAGTACCAGTGATCACGTCTGGATCCTCTATAGCCTCATTTCTAATCATAGCATAAACTCGGGCCTGTGGTGCTGACCTTAATGGTGCTATTGCTCTACTAAATCTAGCTTTTCTACCTGAACCAACTGCTCCACCTCTGGCAGCTGATCCTCCTCTAGAAGTAAAATCAGAACCTTGTCATCCTCCACCTCTACCTCTACCAGTACCAATCGATGTTGTAGTCCTGACATCACCAGCACTACTCTGTCTTGAAATATCTCCTCTTTGAGGCTCCTATCTATGTGGACAATCTTTGGCAAAATATCCCAACTAACGATATGTATAACATCGTTGATCATCTCTGTCAGTAACTATGCCTGTACCTCGACCTTGAGGAATAAGAGGCCTTGTGGAATAACCTCTACCATCTCTAGCTCCTCTTCTAGATTGTCTACTACCACTACCACCTGTCTATCTGGGTGGCCTGAAATCTGTCTTCTTTTTCTTCTGCTGTTGAGAACTAAAACTACCTGTGACTATGTGTCGCTTTCCTTCAGATTTATCACCTTTTGCCTCTAACTCTTTTACTCGGACATCTATCTCAAGTAACATCTCATATATTAGAGGTTTCATTGCAATCCTGTCACGAATCGCATACCTCAAACCATGCTCAAATCTGTCTCTTCTCTTCCCGTCTATATCAACATCCTCTAGAGCATAACGAGATAATCTGGTAAACTATTCCTTGTACTCAACAACTGTCATCTCTTTCTGTTTCAACTCTATAAATTCGATCTTTTTCTTCATTTGATAGTGTGGAGGAGTGTATTTATGAGCAAATCTCCTTAAAAATTCATCCCAAGTTAACACAGGAGGATCTCTCTAACTATTTGGAATCGATTCCCACTAATTCTAAGCTTTTTTCTCAAGAAGATAAGTAATACAAGCTTACCAATAATCAACTATTCATCATCTATATGACAAGCAAGGCATATATATGTCAATCATATGTTAACCAGACATATAGTCAATAACATAATAGTTTCATTCACATCAATGAATCAACAAGACAAGAATTCAATTTAAGCCTTACAACAATCTTTCACTTTTGAGCTCATGGTGAAAAGGGATGATGTAAGTGGGTTTCATGTGAAAGTAGGAATAGGATGGTGACATGAGAGGATTAAATGCTAGGATGGTCATGACACCTATGAAATGGACAAAAACACCATATAAACTTATAATTTCCGACAAAAATGGAATAAAGAATGTATTTTCATTGTTTTAATGTTCATGCATATGTGGTTGAGATTCTAGGAGGCGACGAGGATGCTATGTTGGATTGGTTATTGAAGCAGCAATCTTAGATTCATTTCAAGGTCAATGTTTATTCAACACTTCTTTACTATTAGTAACCCTTTTATTATTAAGTATGCTTTAAACGATCTGATGCATGTTTGTGCGTGAATGTGGTTAAAGGACCCAAAATGAAAAACTGCATGTATGGTTATGAGTGACATATTTTAATTGATGTTAAGTTTTCGTGTTGGATGGGCTTCCATGAGCATATCATGTTTGCACTTCGCATTTAGATCCCTTTGAGAATGTCGAAAGGGACGTATAGCTTGCAAGAGAATGTAAGGAGGCCATTTACAGCCTATAAAAGGATGGAAAGGAGATTATTAGAGCCCATAACAATATGTGGGATGGAATTATCGCATTCTAGAACACAAATGAATGAAAGGGGGTTAAGTACCCAAATTATGAAATGGGCCGCAAAAGTATGGGATGAAAAGGAGAAAAGAAATTATAATATGGAAAAATAAGAAAAAGAAATTATGATATGAAAAATGGGGTGCAAGAGTATGCATCAAAAGATGAGAAACTTGGATATCTTGCACAAACACGCATCACGAACATTCATATGGTTTCTTTTATGTATTTAACGATGTTGAATTTTACATGTATCAATGTATGATTTTGAAAAGATTGTGCCATTGTATTTTTGGTATTAACAGAGTTGATAAGTGTTGCGCGTTATGTGATTGAGGATTGGGATTGTAAATAAACCTTTGAATGTGTGAAAGTTTGTTAAGTTGATATTTGGAATGTGTTTAATGTATATATGAACGAGATTGCATGCGTTTATGTTGAAACTTGATGTTTTGCAGTGGCAAAAACATGAGAAACATGTTTGAGAAATGATTTAGTAAACAGTTTGCCAACATGAGCATTGTTTTTTGTTGGAACTGATGTTCCATTTGTGTTTATGATGCAAAAAAACTAGAAAATGATTTTTGCAAATTGTTAGCTAGTCGTGCATCATTTTATATTAACATTCAATGATCAATGCTGCAATTTGAAACCAAACAATTTGAACAAACTGTTTGTACTCAAATAGTTTAGGGAATATGTTGTGTACAAACCATTTTGCAAACTATTCCCAGACCAATTTGGTGCATTTTGATCCTTTTTGAGTCAGAACTTTGCAAAAAACTTTTGTTATAATGTTGTATAATTACATGAAGATCTAGATGATAAATGAAGCATAAAACATGTTTGTTAGAACTTAGGATAAGCATTTCAAATTCTGAAACTTGTAGTAAAGAAGATAGGAAATTGGCCTAAAATACATGTGCTTGAAAGAACGATTATGATGGGTTCTATGGTTAGTATAGTGGCATGGGAATATGCATTGACTAAGTTTTAATACTCTTTATTTTCTTTGTAGATATTTTTTAAAATTTGCATATTGATTGGTTGTTGCATTGCTACTACCAAATTACATGTATCTTCTATTTTTTTGGGTACGTACGACAAGGTTGGGGATCCACATAGTTTACATTTTTTTTATGTTTAAACTTTATAACATTGATTTTATATATTACATAAAACTTGTAAACATAGTTTGAGAAACATTATTATGCCTTGTAAACATTTTTAAAACATTTACTCTTATTTTGATGTACATAATTGCATATTTGATTGTGTGTCCATGGGTTGGTTAATGATGATTCTTATTGTCCTTAATTCAAATAAGTTTGTTAAATAAATGACAAAACATATATACAAAATTTTATAAATTGAGATTAAATATTTTTAAAAATGAGTATCATGAGTAGAGAATAGAATGAAGAAGATGGGCCATGCAAGTAGAGTGAGGATCAAAGGTAAAAACTTTACAAGGAAGGAACCGTGATTGGGCCTTAGAAGCTTACAGGATAAAAGAAAAAAGAGATTAGGATAACAAAAAGAACAAACTTTATGCTTAAAATATGAAAAGAAATGATTTTTTGTATTAGCAATTATTTATGAATGATTTGTTAATGTTGTTAAAAACACAAAAATTAGCCGTTGGAGTGATTATCGAGGAGGCATGCCTAGCTCAGATTTTACGGTAAGTGTATACCTAGCACTCACCAAGTAATCGATCTCATCTTCCATGGTTGAATATAGTTTACTACTTATGTTTGTAAATGAATGATGATTGATAAACACCCTAATCTTATTATACATTTTCAGCATGTGACTAACATATTCATTAAACTTTTGACCTTTTCAAGCAAATAAATATACAATATAAATACCTATATTTTTAAAATTTTTATGTTCAATTGTTTTCTGTTCATTTATATTATTAACTATTTGTAAACCTTTTTTGTATTATATTAACTATCAATAAGGACTCAACACGACATTTGATAGTGTAGTATGATCTATGGGTGTGAACCTGTGTTAAACTAGCATAATCGTCGTGTTTACCAAGCACGACTCCAGTGTACATACAAGACCTATGTTAATTTACAATGCCCGTGTGGATAATTTGATTATAAAAATAATATTGTAGAATGTCCTTTCTAGCCCGTTACTTCTATATAGCTTCTTTGTACTTGAAACAAAAAATTGCACATTTTTAAGAGTTGCAAACTCAATGAACAATCAATATACTTATTTATCTAATTTAGTGCGCATAATTATAATTTTCTATTTATTATGTAATCTTAGAGAGTCAATTAATATATCCCTATAACTTAAATACTTTCTCTTATACCAATAATCATTTATATTTATTTGTACCTCTTAAAACATATATATCCATAAACTTACATCATCATTCAATCACACTATATTCTATCATATTTCATTCTATAAACATACTATATATAAACATACACTTTCATCATATTTGTACTCGTTCTCTAGATTGATCAATCTTTTTAATTCATCACCATTTTATTTCTGCACATCACCAATAATCTTTGCCATTAATATTCATATGATTTATTAAATGATATATATGTGTGTGTGTGTGTATAATGAAGTCATGAAGGATCATGTACTTTTTCATATTTTTTAATATGTGCTTCAGTTGATCATTTTTGCATATGAATCATTATCATCATTCCTTTACTGTTTGCATTTATCACATTCATCATACATCAACACTCCCACACTCTAGAAATTCTAACAGTTCATATATCTCAATATCAACCATATAATCATAGAGAATGAACATTGCATATTTTTTAATTATCTTTACATTAAGTGATCACACGTATAACTATATATAAAAGTGAGTCTGGATTACTCCTCTGTTTAGCTGTAATATCTTGAGTTCTCTTGCACTTTGATATTGGTACATTAGCCTAAATAATTGTCCTCTATTCTTCTTTATTCTTTTCATCTTTTTTTCCTATTTACTTTTTTGTGTGAAATCTTCAGTTATATACAATTTTAACAAATCAACATGGCTGTGTCATAAAGTAGCACAACCCGTGATATGCGTCAAACGCCACCAATTGCTTATATTTCCAACATTTTTTGTTTTTTCTACAACAAAACACAGTCGTGCCATATGGTAACATGACTCGTGTTCACCAAATGATCACCGTGCAAAACTTCATGGCCCCGTGTTGTATAATTGCATCTTCAAAAGACAACATATTTACTGTGTTAGATAACATCCCCAATGTGTTGACTATTTTTAACATTCTATCCATTATTAACAATCTCTTATATTATCTATCATCTTTACTATGCTTTTGTATAACTATACCTATATTTCTTTGTAACTTATAAAATATAAATAGTGTATACTAGAATTTGCTTTTAGTCTACTTTTGATTTATGATTCTATTTCATTAATTATGAGCTATTAGGATAGGAATGTGATAATTTATGTTTGTGTGTGTAATGGAAAGTGTGTGTGTTTAATGGATTTATTATTTGAAATGCATTATATAAATGAATTGCATAAGAATGAAGTGTTTATTTTTAGATGAGTTAAGATGATTAACGTGAATCATAGATAATGGATGGTTCATGTTTTGTGATGAATATCATGCTCGATGGAAATAATGTGGAATGATTAGTTCATATGAAATGAACATAGCACATGATGTGGACATTTGAGTATGAAATTGAATGACTTGAGTTTTTTTTTCACTTTTGTGATATGCTCCTTAAATATGATGTGGACATTTGAGTATGAAATTGAATGATTTGAGAATTTTCTGACTTAGAATGTATGTAACATCATTTGGTAATAAATATGCGTTTAAAATATAAATAATTGCGTTAGAAGAAAATTAATGGAATGTAATTTCAAGAATAAGAATTTTTTATGAAACATGTTTGATGAGTGATTTGATATATGATATGCAAGCATTTAGATATCTGTGTTGTGAATTTTGCAATGACATAAGAATGAGAGAATATGAAAATGAGAGGCAAACTGACAATTTGATCATGAACTGGATAATGCAACAAACTTGACATGCATAAGAATCCATATCATCTTGAGAGATTTTGTAGTAAAAGTACCTAAGAGTACAATTACCATTTTTTCAAACAGAACATAAATAGGAGTATCAGAGGGTTGAACATTAAATCATGTATATGTTAGAGAGCATGGGTTTCCATATATATATATATATATATATATATATATATATAGTATGGATGGAGTAGCAGCGGGTACAATTATTTGCTGAGTATCAAAGGGTACATTCATTTAGTGAGTACCAATGGTTATAATTATATAATAAGTGTGTATGATCGAGGGCAAGGTTCCTTAATGTACTATAATGTACTATTATGGGTAGAGTACCAGGGGGTACATGTATAGAGTGCCAGTGGGTACAGATTATGTGATACATATGTACGATAAATGGGAAGAGTTCCTCTATGTACTATTATGACTAAGAGTACCAGAGGTGCAAACACACACACACACACATATATATATATACATATATATATATATATAGTTATTTTGATTCCAATTCTATCTACATAAACAACTTTGATATTTGGGTTGCTAACTCAACGGTAGAGTACTCGAATTTTAAGTGCGACTTACATCTTTTACACATTTGTATGAATAAACAAACTCATCCATACCCACCGGTATAGTTTATAAGACTATGACTGATCCTAAAAGGAATGAATGGAAAAGGCAGCATGTCGTATCTTTAAGATGCTTGGATTTTTCAAAACTCCATGGACATGCAGAAGAAAAATGCTATCCCCACTCAGATCAAGACATAGGCTTTACTTGTTCAAATAACAATTAAGGAAACATGATTTTTTGGCTAGATATGAATGCTTCATGATATGAGTTACTTTTAAGTGAAAGACCATGATGATCTTCATGTTTGATATTTTAACTGAGTGAAAGATCGTGATGATCTTTAAGATTTTAATGATAAGAATAAAGTAGTGATTGGTATGAAAAAATGGGTTATATTTCATCAAAATGAACATGTTTTGATTGTTTAGGTTGTATGTGAATGATGTTTGAATAAAGTGGTACTGATACAAAATGAAATTTGGCATTTGTGTAGTGAAATTTTGTGTTTTAAAAGGTTTTACGAGTGTGCACATGCTACAAAATAGGTTGGGTAAAATTTACAATAACTCATGGAAGGTCCTGTATCTTTTACACGAATTTTTTTGAAAATGCAGGTGCTCGACCTGATGCAAGATTTGTGCAAACTATGCACAACCACTGTGTGTGTATTTTCATGCAGAGTTTGGTGCACAAGCTGGGCAATCTTTGCACCAAACCATGAACAATTAGGAATACAAGAAAAATGATTAGTTTTGGTCAAAATCTTAATGGGCATGATTAGAACTTAGTAGAAATAAATATTAAAACAATTCTAAGAGCATAGAAATAATGATCACGTGTGAGAATCATAGGATGAACAAAATACATTTAACTTATGCAAAAGATAGGTAAGAGAATTTGAATACGAGGTGGAACATAATGTACTTCAATCATACAAAACTTTGAAAAGAAGATAGATAAATAATTTAAGTCTGTATGCTTGAAATTGCAAGTGTACTATGCTTTATATGATCATATAATTGTTGTGAGGCCATATACTTATTGAGTTTAATATTCAATTATCTACGTTTATTTGACATTGTGTTAAACACAGTTTTGAGGTTGTCAAATATATCATACCACTTCGTGTCCACCACCACTTTTAAAAGGACATACTAAGAGGTTAAAATCCACTTATCCACATTTTACCTTGGAAAACAATTGTTAACATGATTTGACCATGTCTGTGTGAATTACATGATGTTTTGCGGCACACAGTGCATTGGAGAATGTAGACGTTAAGACATTTATTTTTGTATTAATTTATTTTATATGATTGGATTTATTGAATCATGAAAATTGTTTATGGAATTTCATTTTTTGATAAATATTTGAGGTAAATCGAAAGATAAATTTCAGTGTCACATTATGAACTTTCACCAAACAACATGCTTAGTAGCATGTCCTATTGAAATATACTTGAACTATATGGAATAGGCCTCATAATGTTTCCTAAAGCCAATGCAATGAGCAATTCTATTTATCTCATTTTTCAATCAACATTTGTTCTCAATTAGCAAGAAGAAGTATCCACATCCCATTGTGGATATATCGTCTTCCCCAACATATACTAAGATGAGATTTTTAGTACTTTTAAGGAACTTAAGGATCCTTTTAATAGAATTCTAATGTTTCACTCTCAAATCCTGTTAAAATCTAATAATTAAACTTAGTATAAGAGTAACATCTAACTGAGTACGTAATATAATATGCATTATAGGTCCTCCAACAAAATGATTTGGTCATGTACTTATGATCTCTCTATGTTTCATCATAAATGGAGAGTTGCTATGAATTAGGATAATTCATTTAGACCAGGACACGTTCCCTTTCTTTACTTAGCCATATAAAATGGTTCTAAACCTTTCTATTGTACTTTACATGATTTAGTTCCCAAGAGTCAATTTCATCTATCCC
This sequence comes from Breynia disticha f. nivosa, assembly GCA_948193385.1. NCBI lineage: Eukaryota > Viridiplantae > Streptophyta > Magnoliopsida > Malpighiales > Phyllanthaceae > Breynia > Breynia disticha. Next base: position 23,075 of record CANYCX015730549.1, read on the forward strand.
TATATATTGTGATACCAAACATCATGTCGTCTTTCCTAAGTCATTAATTTTGAAACACTTCCTGACAATTACTAGACTTTATTTAACATTAAACTGTTGTTTCCAATGTGTAAGATTTTTTTCTCATTGAGAATGAGTGAAATGATTATGCTCCAACTAAAAATTTAAATAACAACATATTTACTAATATGTGATGGCTAGTTAACATAAAAATCACAACATTAATCAAGAATCGATCTTTAACTTATTTCTTGTTCTAGGTCGTAGGTGTAAGGAGGAATATAGTAACTACCGTCTCAAAATACACTGAGATGACCTTTGTGACACCCTTAGAGAATCCCACATGTGATTCCTCTACAAAACTAACACACAGACTAGGATAAAAGTGTACTATCACAGAATATTCACGAATACACCTTAATTTCTCGTCAGACAGATGAACTAATGATGATTCTGAGAACACCGCGATGATTAACTCGTATGATCAGCCCCTAAATCTCTTATTCCCTATAAGAGATGATGAAAAATCAAATCTTTTGATTTTTCTTTTGAGAGTTTCGGCCAAGAGCACAGGAGGAGGAAGAAGAGTGTTTGTTAGGGGTTTTTTTATTGTCTTTCCTATTCTTTTCTTTAAAGACCAAGAGTCCTTGTATGATTATGTGAAACTCATTTTTAAATACCCGTTTTCCTGATAATCAATAATCTTTATATAATAATAAGAAATTATACTGAAATCAGAGTAAAATACGAGGAAAAAGAAAATTAAATAACTTTTTATAACATTCTCGGGCCCAAAACAGTCGTAACATAGAAAATTTTATAGAGGAAACAACAAAAGAAGTTTGAAACATTTCAAACTCAAAATAGTATCATATACAAGATATGTACAAATATGTACAAAGTCAAAACTAGAAGCACGCAAAAATAGAACAATGCAGCTTGACCTCAAACAACCGTAAGCTCTGACAGAAGATCTGATCACTGCAGCTCTGGTCCAGTAGCAGCTATTTGCATCCTGCGCATCATTTAGACACATAAACAAAGATGAGTATGTTTTACAATACTCAGTAAGGTTCATACGCTATAATTGATTCGTAAATTTTAAATGTGCGCAGGGACAATCTATATCCCATCTCGGAATACAATCCTCCTCTAATCTAATCAAACAACTCAATCAATTCACATAATCAATTGCACACCAATCATATCCATTCCATCACGAATACATTTTCAGATTCGATAATTTATCAAATGAACTCTATATGTTACTCTATAATTCGTATAAAATAATCAAACGTTAGAATAACATCCTATCCATATTAAACCAATATCAAACAATCAATATCCACTGTTCGTATTAACAGTAAAACATAAACATAAGTAACTGCAAACATAACACATTCATTATCAAATAACACGTATCAAATGTTATGAATGAATGTGAAATCAAATGCATATGAATGCAGTGCAATCACATGCGAATGTCTGCCTCGGGGTCTTTCTTTTCTTTTCTTTTCTTTTTCTTTTTCTTTTGTTTTCTTTTCAAATCATTTTTCCCTCAGTCCCAGACCAGCATCGTACCCAATACGGGATCGAGATCTCTCCAGGAATCATCGGCCCCAGACCGGCATCGAGCTCTCGCCCAGAATCGTCAAGCCCTGCCTGTATCTCATATTGCAATGTCACACAATAATGCAACACAATGAATGATCAATACACTCATATCTCGTATCATAACTCATGTATGCTCAACATGCTCAATCAGGAATCACATAACAAAATATCGCAACCTCAGTCACGTATAATTATCAAATAATAACTCTGGAGCATGTAAATCAAACATATATCAACCAAACGTGAATATATCAATCAGAACATACGAAATTCAATCAATAAAGTTCATAAGAATGAACAACAAAGCAAGTTTAACAACCTGCCAAACAATCACATATACCATTCGTATTAATGTTCCAAAGAACATAACATATCAGAATACATATCAGACATAATAAGCTTTCTAAGCTTATAATCAAACCAACAATCAATCAACATTTCCTATTTCATTAAATTCCATTTCTTAACATTCACAATCAAACACATTGTTTCTCATTTTCACTAATTTTATCTAACATTTCAACAATTCATTATAGGCATTTCTAATTCAATAGAATAGCGTAAAACAAAGTACGAATCAATATGTAAGCGTAAGAACACTTACCTCTAAGCAAAGCAAAAACCAATAATCAACACAGCTCAAAACTCTCCCAATCGTCATACAGATCCTCATGTACAAAATAAACCATATATAATACATTACTAACCAATTCAAATGTTGATTCTAACTTTAGAATCATTAAAACATCCTTTGAAAACCATAAATCAACTATATATCAACTTTTCCAACAATTCCTTCTTAAAGTTAAATTTTCCATAATTCCATCTCTGAATAATTCACCAAGCTTAATTCAACTCCTTACACTTTATCACATCAAATCCAGCAACATTTCCAAACAATATAGACACAATTCAGTTTAAAATCAACGTATTGTCAACTTAACATAAACCTTAGGTTTATCCCTTTCTTCCATCAATTTCCCACACAAAACTCATCCTAACCAATTCCTAAAATCATTACCAATCTCTTAACATCAATAAGCAACAATTCCAGAAAAAACTTAGCTTAAATTAACCATTAAACTCAGCAAAAGAACCCTAATCAACTTAAAATCAGCCTTATGTAAACTTCATCCTTCTTACCTTAACTTAGGATGAGAGATTGGAGAAAGAAAATCAACAAAAGATGCTTTTCCTAGCTGAATCACACTTTCCCCTGCTGTTTCTCTTCTGCTCTGAAGTTTTTATCTATAGGGATTTTGATTTGGAAAGAAAAAGTGAGTCTTCGACGATATCGTTCGATATTTTATATATTTTTTTTCCAGAACACAGCACAGAACGCGTGGTGGCAGTGTAGTAAGTGTTGTTGCAACGACCACGCGTACTTTGTTGTCCACTGCGCGTACTCCCTAAATTCCAAGTTTTCCGGTTTTTCGTCGATCGTTTCGCGTCAACCTTCGATCAACCTTTGATACACCTTGATATATTAACATTTAAACACATATTTATCGTCATTTTAAGACGAAAAATATTCAGAATGTTACAGATTAGGAGAGTTTAATTAAGACAAGCCTTTATCCATCATCATCCATAAGAATGTCTTAAAATTGTTTATACAATTTCCAAAATTGTATTTTTATCCTTTTAAGGACCAATTACCAAAATTAGCTCAATTTCCCGATTCAGCCTAACAACTGAATTTTGACATAAGTTGAAATTCCAAAAATACCCATTTTGGCATTCTCTTATCTATGTGCGATTTGTAGGAATACTTAATAATGCTAATGAATTTATTAATTCATAAATCATAGGCGGTCTCTAGTGAGACACTACAATAATCCAAAATTAAATAGCTGATGAGCGAAATCAATAGTCTTACTAGAATTCAAATTTATCCATTGACCATTGATATCATGATAAGCATAAGGCATGTCCCAAACATCCTTATTTAGTTCTAAATCACTTTCTTGATCTTTATGACAAAATTGATAAGTTTGAATAAATGATCTAATAATTTCATATGGGTGCTACCACACTCTACCTAATCTTGTCTATCAAGCGACTAGTGATATCTACTCTCATTTTCTTGGGAGGGTTAATCACTATATTTCAGTCTTACCTTTACTTGTGATCCCTAACATACCCAATCATACCCATACTTGTCAACCTTTCAAGCTCACATTAGGCATATGTCAAAGTATACTAAAAATCACAATAAAAGACATAGTGATTTTCAATCTAAGGATAGATATTTGATATTGTAAATCGTGATTGCTCTTTCAATACAATGGCCTTTACTTTATCTATGAACTTTGTAAGATATCTCATATCTGGGACTCGTAGAACTTGATCACCTAAAAGTACATGCTAATCTTAATTCATTTCCATTCCTATGAAAATAAGTGACAAAAGATATTCAAAATGTTAATCTTATAACTTCTAGGTTCTACTATTAACCTTAATACCTCGAGCATTTAATCAACATTTTTGGGTAATTTTATCAAACATATTCCACAGTTCAATACATGAAATGATAAAATAGACCACATAATTTTTTTACTCAATAATAAAAGTTACAAACAATGTATTGGAGCTATGGCTTACACTAACATGGAGTTTATGACACTTGAAACTCATCAAGTTATATTTTGGTCTCGTTTTTCTTTTAGAATCTAGTCTATGTCCAAACAATAGCCTTTTGACCAACCAAGGCTTTCTTCTTATTAAAGGTTGTAAGATAGTATTCCTTTATCTTATAGGGATAGCTAACAACCAACAAGCACTTTAGGTTATTGACAGATAGCTTTTCTGACATCTATATGTTTTTGATATATTCTTAGTTAAATCCCTTATATCTTTTCAGATTAAGTATAATGTGAATTTATTCTATCACCTTAAAACGAGATAAGTAAAAATTATAAAATAAAGTTAATTAATTGAGGAAGCTTAATGTTAAATGAAACACATTATATAGGTTTACAAAATAAAATTTATTGTTTAACATAAAATTAAAAAACCTAATACTCTTAGAGGATCAATTCATCAAATGTGCATTGTCGACCTCACATGTGAAAATCCTCGCTATTAGTTAATATTTGTAATTCAATAAGCATACATGTCAGTGTTGGATCAATAGTGATTAACATTTAAGTCTCTACTATCTTTGATAATGTGTAAACCCATACTAGTGATAAAGAATAATTTTTTAGGTTAATTATCAGATTTTGCACATTGATAATTTATATTAATTGTAGAGTAATCTACGCTGATCAAATGGGGAAACCAATAATTCAAATGTCAAGATCAACAGATATCAATGGTAAATAATGTATGTTATGTATGTATATAAAATATGTTATTTGAGGATAAGTTACATTGCCCATTGCACATAATTAACTCCGTTAAATCTTCTTTAAATTAATTTAAAAGAGTAACAGATGTTAATGTAAGGTAACGTATGCTATGGTTATTACTAACATATGTTATGTGCAAATAAGCCACCCTATTCAAACTAAGAAAACTCATCCAAAGAGTACTAAATTTATTAGAGGTCAAAAAGTAATGTAAGTTAATCAGGTATAATGTATATTATATAAGTGTGTAAGCTACGCTGGATTTGAGACAAATTAGTTTCCCTACGTAGCAATTGCAAGACATAAGGGCTATAATGCAACTATGAACAACATATGTTAAAGATTTTGGTAACTTACGTTATAGAAGCTAATGTATATTAATGAAGACAACAACTTATATTAGATTCAAGGATTATATAAAATCCAATAACTCATTAATGTGTCTAACGACTCCAAACTTAAGAATAGAGCATAAGAACAACTCTGGGAAGTAATTCAAAAAAGATAAAAATAAGGGAAACTCATTTGCAACAAAATCCACCATAAAAATTTGTACATTTAGAGTCCAATTTTTTGGACACTAAATGCATGATTTTGAATGCTAAATTCATTGAGCGTCCAAAAGTTGGAAGTTAAATTTGGACGCCAAAATGTATGACTTTAAAAATTTTACCATTCATGTGGATACTAAATAGCGTCCACATTGATGCTAAAAATTGGAGTCCACGTGGACTCCAAAATTTTAGCAACCATGTAGACTCCAAATATTGACGCAAAATAAAATAGTATCTTAAATTAATCATTAAAATTAAAAAACATAGAAGAAATTTTAAATCAAACATTAAAATTGAATATAATACATAAAATCCAAAATTCTATAACTTACATACAGATATAAAACAGATACACGCATACTACTATCTTATAAGGATGGCGGAGGTGGCAGTGGCTGGTGATATACAGAGCCATCGGTATTAACGTGTGATCGTAAAAATTACAACTCCATATGCCGCTAGAGTTTTATTGATCGCCATTTGTTCTCTTCTTGTTGACGATCAAACATGTAAGCAAATCATCAATCGTTCTCTTGTTGCTAAAGCTCTACCATGTCAACTCAAGTACAGAATAGTTGATTTTCCCAGTTGATCTCCATCACACATGTATCATCCCGCTATTAGTTGTGAATCTACTCGGCCAAAAAATGAGAAGCATTGAAGCTAAAAATAGACCCTCTAGGGCCGACCTCGCCTATGACCTACATGTAGGCCTCACACAAGTCTTATGAACATGTGCTTCCTTTAAAAGACCTCTGACAAAGTAAGATCTAGACCTTTGCCTGTTGCAAAAAAATTAAGTCATAAAAATGAACTTGTATAATTGAAAAATTAATAGAGATAGATTGTGAGGAAATAATAATCCTTGCAAAGTAATTGTTAATATCCTCATGAGGCCGTGTCTTACTATGCACAACACGAGTCATGCGTGAGGTTGTGCCCTAAAAAAGGGGTGGCACGAGCACGTCATGACCCTGTGAGCTTTAACATCCAAAGAAACGAAAATGATGGATAAAATAGAAAAGAAAAACCCTCATTATGTCTAGAGGCTGCCACACCCACAAACACACTCCTTGACCTCAAACCACCATCTTCAAATGGATTTTTGAGGAGGAGAGGAGAGTTTCATCATATTTGAAGCTAGGTAAGCCTTGTAAACTCCCTGGTATGAATAATTTTGAAATAGATGAGTTGCATGTGACAGTTAGGGTTAGAAGTGTTAGTAGAATCGTGAATAAATGGTAGAAAGGAGAACAATTTAGTTGTAGGAGGTTTTATTTGTGGAAATAGTAAGACAAAGTGATGGAAATGGTGGTATGGAAAAGGGTATAGGAAGAGTGAGTAGGAAGGGGTTCTTAAGTGGGTTTTATTTTACAAAAGGAGCTAGTGCTTATGAGGAAAAGACTTGGTGGTGTGGTGAGGAATTAAAATAAGGTTCATAGGAAAATTAGGAAGATTTTTGGGTTTCTATCGCTTTGAGAATTTATTGAATAATGAAAATGATGAATAAATGACTTAACTAAAATTAAAATGGATTGTGTAGGAGGTGAGAACTGGGATCGAAACCAGAGTTAAGTGCTGAGCATTCGACTTCTCAGACCTTAGGTAGGTGCACCTAATTTACCCTTACTTAGATATGTCTTATATTCGTACAGTTAAATTTATGTGGTTAAATGCTAAAGGAGTAATGTATTGTGTTTGATTGACATGTATTTTTGATTGTTGCAAGATACATTCTTTTGAATTGTTTAAAATGAAAATTTCATGGTTCATCTTCGTAACTTTGTATTTAGATTGGGATAAAGGTTATGGTAACCTTGAGTTGGGAGCTTGTGAGTTTTATAGCATTGTTGCAAAAAGGTGTTAACTGATGAGTTGATTATATGGCTTCTGGAAATGAGTATTAATAGAAGAATTGTGCAAGTGTGATTTGCATCGTTATTAGCATAATCATGTGCATTTTTTGTATATGTGGTTAGGTAATCAAAAAGGAGGATTAGTGCACGTGGGAATGAGAGTCCCCTAAAAAGGGGGATTAGCGCAAACTCGAGTAAGAGCTCACAAGGAAAGGGGTTAACCCAAACCAAAACGAAAGCTCACAATAAAGCAAAAAGGGGTTGAACCAATAAGCATACATTTTGAGTATGCGCATTAACATGCATTCATTTGGTTTATGTTTCTTTTCAATAGAATGATTATTGAGTGGTTATTTCAAGGAATGTGAATATGTGACTCTTGAATTGGTAGAGTATGCTAACTAATGCTTAATGTGTGACTTTAAGAATTTGTGATATTGTGATTAACGAATAGTTATTTTACTGTAAGTGAGACTTACAATGAATTGTGATTGTGATTGTGCTAGTATGCATGATTAAAAAGGGAAAGAATGGATCATGGTAAGTTTTGGAAGTGGCACAATCATGCCATGGCCCCTGTGCCAACTCGAATGACTACTGTGCTAGACCTCCATAACTTCAGAACCCTAGTACGCCATATCATGACTCGTAAAACCCCCGTGCCTAATCACTGTGACCTGTAGTACTCTAGCACGGTTCCCATGGTGACCCACAAGGCTCGTGTTGAGACACTATTTTGTCAATAATCTTACTCACTCGACATGCTTTCTTCACATGACAGATGTTGATTTACAAAATTAAAAACTAAACATAGAGGGATGATAAATACCCATAATTCCATAACTCACTCAAGTTTAATGAACAATTGCTTGTACATTACATAATTGGGTAAGTTTATTCATAGGTATGCTTACCGTGTTTTAGTACTTACATAAGTTATTGGTTGTGTTGGGTGTAGAGCACTAACATGCTTCATTTTATAGTAGACTTCGGTGGTAGTAACAGTACAAGAGCGGTGAATAGGTCGGCGACTCTTAATCATTTTGTAGCATGAAATTAGTACGATGCATTTACTTCAAACTCATGTTGGCCATCTTATATGGTCGTGTTTGTAACCCATCTTGCCATGCGTGTTCTGCATAATGTTTTCAGATTTTGTGTATCATCTCACAATATTTAGTTGACACGTTGCATAGGAATAGTTATGATAAACTTACCATCAGTATTTTATTTTGGAATTTATAAATAAGTGGAATTTAGGTGTGACATTTACTGTATTAGAGTGAGGATTAGATTCTTTGCAGATTGTGAAATGCTTTTCATAGCATCATGTTTTATGAAACTAAAGGTAAACAAGCTACTTTTTAAGGAGGGGCAAATAAAAGGCAAGAGGCTGAGAATGTTCAGTGGTATAACACCATCAAAGGATAGAAAGTGATAAGTTCCCAAGCTACTAGGGGTACTAGGTGAGGCAATAATTACATGAGGAGCAAATTTAGGAGTTGGGGTAGCTACCACACTAGAACTCGTTCCACTGGTCATCAGGGCACCAAAGCTTATGCATGCGGGGACTCCCATGCATTGCACTATTATAGCAGTCAGTAAAACCACGTCACTCGTCACTGCTACCAAAAGAATGAGGATGAGAGGAGAGGAACCTTGGGCAGAGCAGTGTGGGTCATAATTACAGTGTCACCGAGACGGTAGAAGTAAAGGACAAGAAGAACAAACAGGTGGGACCACATCATAAGGAAAGGGATTATATCAAACAATAACTCCACCTCGAGTGTGTGTTTATTCTATGACATAGGATGAGGTGGCAACCAACCCTGATGTTATTTTTGGTACAATCAATGTGCATTCATTTGCTGCATTAGTTTTTATTAACCCAGGGTCTACATGTTGTTTCATTAGTGCAGTTTTCATTGAGAGGATAGGTAGTAGAGTAGAGCCAATAGGCTTTGTCATAGCAGTTTCTTTAAAAGTAGGATGAAGCATTATTGTAAGCCTTGTTAGAGCTTGCGACATAAAAATCAGAGCGTTAAAGTTTGTAGCAAATTTGGTGGTACTATGGATGAAGGGTTTAAGATTATTTTGGGCATTGATTGGTGTTCCAAAAAAAGAGCATTTGTTGATTGTTATACAAAGGAGGTGGTAGTTGAAGCTAAAGGTGTACAAAAATATTATTAATGGGAGTGTAAAAGGCCATGCCTTTGTGTTTGATCTCTGAAGTTAAGGCAACACGATTGATGAGGAAGGTTACAAGCATACCTAACGTGTATGACAAAAAATTGGGAAAGCAAAGGTGGAGATAAAGGATGTGGAGTTTATGTGTGAATTTTAGGATTTTTTTTTGTATGATTTATTGAGATTACCACCCCCAAAGAAGGTAGACTTCAAGATGGAGACGGTACTAGGAGTGACATCTGTATGCATAGCACCGTAGCAAATGCCAGTGATGGTGCTGCAAGAATAAAATAGGCAATTAGAGGAGATCTTAGATAACAGATTTATTCGACCAAATGTGTCGTCGTGGGGAGAACTTGTGACCCCCGAATTTAAATATTATCTGCGTATACTTCCCTCCTACAGATACCACTTAAACTCAGAAATCAAGTTTTTAATTAAAATAAATAAAATTCAACACATTTAAATAAAGAAGATACAATTTCATTTCACAAATATATATATACATACAACTTCTTTACAAAGGTTTTAGGTTATAAAAGAAACAAGA
>CANYCX015730989.1:0-14046 GCA_948193385.1 Breynia disticha f. nivosa
GTTGATTAGCCAAAATCTGTTTTAGACTAAAACTCCTAATCCAGCATTAAGTTTCATACATTCCTCTATTAGTATTACACTAATACGGAGGAGATCTGTAATTCTATCTCTAGAATTGCAGGCAACTCCTTTCAATTATGGGTGACCTAATTTGCACAACGATTTCTCAACCTATTCATGCAAAAATCATGTAAAACAGTTAACACCACAATTGAATACTAATAAAATTCATTAAAACCACAAATAAATCAAGTCAAAAGTCATAATTCAACATAGGCTTCGTCTAATCTAGATATCCATAGCAACTTAGTTCATGATCAAACTAAAATCAACCAACAAAACTAAAGATAATTGTTCAACAGACAGCAAACCCATTTGACTTCTTTCGAAAACAACAAGTCGACTATCGAGCACAGAAATCTTCAATTTGGTAGGCCTCCGACTTGAATTTCCACTTCTCTCTGCTCTGTGAATGCTCTCCTGGTCGTCAAAGTTCCGGAAAACTGTCTAACCCCGTCTTTTTGTCATAAAATCTCTTATATACTAGGGTTTTTTCGAGCTCATAAGTTGGGAACGGCCAGTAGACCGTTGATGGCCTAAAAATGCAACGTGCAAGTGGACACAATCAAGTAGTATAAAACGAGCACTTTTCAGACTCGAGTATCGAACCCTAGAGACTTAGTATAAATACTAGCAATCCTTCTTAATTGATTAATTAGCAAGAGGAAGAGGTATGTTTTGACTAATCTAGAGTCTTGATCAAGTAATCCAACGTAAACTCAATTCTCAAAATCACGCTTACTCAAGTAGATAATTCTAAAGATCGAGTCCTAAACATGGATACACAATTCTAATAGTTAAATCAATTAACAAATTAACCACCTAGCTCTAGCGAGGTCAACCAGTTAATTAATTAAGAATTCTCTCATGTAAGATGAATACACCGGTAAATATTCATTTATTAACACTAATAGCTCATTCAATGATAGGAAGTAAATAGCAATAAAATATACGACAATTACGGCAACCTATCATTAATTCGACAGTTCATCGTCCCTAGGCATCAAACTAAACTAGCCAAACATCATAAAATTAAATCCAACTGACCAACAGTAATTAATTATAAACATAATCGACATAAACAAAATAAACAAGCTGAATTGTAAATTGTATATAATATAAATTATGTTGAAAATAAACAATGCGATAAAATGTAAATAATGCGACAAATTAAATAAAACAGTAAAAATACAAATCCACGAAATCACCGATTGAACCGTAAAATCCCAAATTAGTTCTCCTAACAAACTAAGCTCTAAAACTAAAAAATGAATCCAAAACTCCCGGAAACCTCGCAGCAACTATTCTTATAAGGATTCAGCTGAGTACGTGGAGTCGTGCCGACTCCGCGTAATATTACGCGGGGTCGTGCCGACTCCACATAGTATTACGCGCTGTAAATTCAAACTACGCGGGGTCGTGCCGACCCCGCTTACTTTTACTCCAGTCCGCGTTGTCTGTTGTTTCTCTCGTGAATTGCCACAGTTTTTTCATCTTTTCATTCCAACGAGTGCACATCCAACAAAAATAAGAAACAAATATAAAAAAAAACGACATATTTTCATACCAAAAATAATAAAATGAAATTATAAAATCAATCACAAAAATATGTCAAAATAGGGTGTCATCAACCGTTCCTTAATCCCGTTCTGAACATCATCGTTGGGAACGGCCAGGGAACGGCTAGAATTCCCGTTTCGAGTGGCCGTTTTGAACGTTGCATTATAAACGGTTGGGTGGAACGGCTAGGATTCCCGTTCTGAGGCCGTTCTTGACGTGAACAGTGTTTGGAACGGCCAGTTAGCCGTTTTTGCTTGGCGGTTCTTCTGAAGGCACTTCATTTTCCTCGTTTTTCGCTCCGTTTTGGCCCATATTTTGCCTTTTTCGCTCCAAACTCCTTTAATGACCTAAAGATATAAAAAATGAATGGAATTACGTAGATATCTTGCCAAAGTTCACCTAAAAACCAGAAAAATGACGTGAAAATATATAGAAAATATATGAATAAAACGACATTTATCAATGGTCTGGTAATTTCACATGTATTCTTTGTTGATGATTTAGTTTTGTTTGCAGAAAGTAGTAAGGGGCAGATGAAAGTGATTCAACAATGTCTCGAGTTATTTTGTAAGGCGTTTGGTGCTAAGATCAGTTTGCAAAAGACTAAAATCTTCTTTTCCAAGAACACCTCCACTCTCACTCGACGTGAAGTATGTGCTATGAGCAAGTTAGAAGAGGTGGCTAGCCTTGGAAAATACCTAGGAGTCCCTCTTTTTTCTAGGAGAATGAGAAAGGAGTCCTATTCCTATATTATTGATAACATTCGGAATAAGCTCTGCGGTTGGCGAATGAAGAACTTAAGCCTTGCTGACAGAGTAACATTGGTAACTTCTGTCCTTTCTTCCATACCTTCATATACTATGCAAACTGTTCTATTGCCGCAAGGTTTGTGCGATGCCATTGATGGGTGGTTCGTAGCTTCCTTTGGGGTCATTCCATTGATACAAAGAAGATCCATCTTATGGATTGGAGTTCAGTGTGCCGACCAAAGGACAAATGGGGCCTGGGAATTCAAAAAGCATCAGTCATCAACCGAGCTTTCATGATGAAATTAGTCTGGCGGTTTGTCTCCAATCTAGACCAGCTTTGGAGCAAAGTGCTCAGCAGTAAATATCTTACAGGTAACGGAACTGACATTTCTTGTTCACGCAAGTCTAATCTCTCCCCACTCTGGAAGAGTATGCAGGGTGTTGCAAGTGATTCCAGACGAGCCGTAGGTTGGAGCATTGGCAATGGGCAATCTGTAAAGTTTTGGCAGGACAGCTGGCTTTTAGATTGAGTACCATTGCGAGACTTTGCGCTCACCCCCATTCCACCGAATGAACTTAATAAAACATTAGCAGACCTCCTCATTGAAGGCATCTGGCAAACTTCCTCATTCCAGCGCCTTCTCCCAGCTGAGATTGCGATCTAAGTCTAGGAGACGACCCCCTTTTTGCGTAGTGATGAAGCAGATCAGCCCTTCTGGAGTCTCACCTCCTCAGGGAAGTTTAATCTTACGAGTGCTATTGATTTTATTAATGATGACTACAACTCTGCAGAAGCTAACCACTTTGATTGGAATGCAGTTTGGAAATGGAAGGGTCCACAACGTGTTAGAACATTCCTATGGCTGGTTGCAAACAACAAACTTCTGACAAATAGCGAGCGAGTTCGAAGACATCGAGCTGTGGATAAGAAGTGTCAGGTGTGCGGCACAGCAGAAGAATCTTCCCTCCACGCCTTGCGTGATTGCCCCATGCAAGAAACTTATGGTCTCAACTTGTACCCCATGGACGACGTGGTCTTTTCTTCATGCAATCACTGAGAGATTGGCTCTTCACCAACGTGTTAGCAACAGGTTCGAGGGAGGGGCACTCTAATTGGAATCTGATTTTTGGGATCACGATCTGGAAATTGTGGGCATTTCGGAATTCGACTCTCTTCTCCAACCAGCCGGTGTAGAAACTCACCAGGCAGTGGATCCTCTCATTGGCAGATAGCTACGGACGAGCTGCAGCAAATCTGAATCTTTATACAAGGACTTCGTGTAGGAACCGTGATGACCACAAGCTATGGGAGCCTCACCGCAAGGGCTACTGAAGGTCAATGTTGATGCGACAGTCAATTTTCACTCCAAGTCTGCTGCCATCGGTGGGTTGGTAAGAGACGTCTCTGGCTTCTGCTTTGACATTTTCCACTCCATCATTAGGTTCTGCTCACCTTTACTGGCTGAAGTTCAAGCCATCAAGCAAGGTATTCATTGGCTACAGTAAGCTAAAATTTCCAAAGCTCTTATAGAATCAAATAGTCAACTTGCCGTGAAAATTATTACATATCCTCACTTATGGAGCGGCAATAATAAGGAACTTGTTGACGAAACATCCACACTCCTCAAACAAAATGCAGGCTTCTCACTGGGCCACATTTTTCGCGAAGCAAATGGCGATGCCAACTGGTTGGCAAAACAAGGAAATTGCATCCTAGCTAGTCCCTTCAATGTTCATTTTTTACCATTTCCTTTAATTCAGATATTGTATCAGGACCGAGTGAGCATGAATCGCTCAAATGTATCTATTGGTCATTTAAGAATGAATATACATAACCCTCCTTCCATTTCTGAGGTCAGCCTCGCTGGGTTGGGGTGCCACTTGCGTGCAGGTTCAACCTAGTTGATTCGGCACAATAGTGGGTTGGTCTTTCTCAAAAAAAATATTTCTTTGATGTCATCTTTTGAAAACTATAAAAAAATAAATAAATAATGAAATTATTATTTAAAGACATTTTAAAAATAATATACATTTAGAGTTCAACTTTTTGAACTCTAAATGTATACGTTTGGAATCCACATGGACTCTAAATGCATACGTTTAGAGTCTAAATTAGCGTCCACGTGGACTTTAATTTGACCCGCTAAAATTTTCCGTCACACTGTTCACCATCCCGCCAAATTAGAATACACGTGAACGCTAAATTTAGCGTCTAAGTGGACTCCGAATTGACCCACCAAAATTTCTCACAATATTGTTCATCATCCCGACAAATTGACGTCCATGCGGACGCTAAATTTAGAGTCCACTTGAACTAAATTTTTAGAGTCCACATAAACTCTAAATGCTTAAATTTGGCGTTCAAATTTAGTTAGACTCTGGAGGACTTTTGAGGCCATAAGCGGGAACCTCATTCTCTCTAATATTCTCCTTCAGTGTGTATATGATCCTACCCTCTCGATCATCACAAGAGTGATTGGTCATAAGTGGGCTACAGTTTCTGCTATATTTGCCATGTTCTTAGTAAACCATTCCTCAGTTTATTTGGTGTCAGGCTGATGTTAGAGCAATTCTAGAGTACAAGACACTTGCAACGTTTTTGAAGAATTCCTCTATAGTCTTTTTTCAGCTTGAACTTCGGATGCATTTGATGGGTTTTCTAGTTATGGTGGTGAATTAAGGTTCCTAAAATTACTTACTGTTCTCTCCTTCAACTAGTTATTTCTCTGGTAATACAAGCATAGAAATTCTGTTAAATTCAGAGTAAACCATATAGAATAAATACGAAGAATGAATGCTATTCAAACAGAAACATTGTTTCTTCCACTTATAAGCAGCTTCCAAGATCTTGAGGTTCGGAGCTTGGTTTTCTTCTGGAAATACATAATCAATGTATTCCTCGAAGTAACCTGCATGAACAACACAAGGGTGAATGGTTAACAAAAGATTTATACACTCAGATGTGTATCTAGGATTTCAGAAATCCATATTAAGAATTTATCATCATCTCCATATCCACAAAATAGACATGAGCATCCAAACATACAATTATGTTGAATGAATTCGGCTAATTTTTTAACGAGGAAAGCAACTATTTTAAATGCACGAATTGTAGAAACATACCCTGCTGCACCATCTTCCTAATTGGCGTCTTCCTTTAAAGTTTTTTAGGTAGCTTAGCTTGTACAATGCTGATATCAACTAACTCGCCAAAACTTATCTCCATGTTCAACCATTCTTCAAAAGCATTGCAAGTTCCTCCCCTAGTTCAGCTGCTGAAGTTCTGAAATAGTTGATGGCTCTCTCAAAAACCCCTGATGGAAAAAAGAGGTAAGAATTTAAATTGCATAAATTATGACAGAAAACAGAACCGATAAAAACAGAATTAAAAAAGAAACTCACTTCTAAGTATTTCTCATACAGTTTTCTGCATCTAACAGTGTTGCCGAGTTGAAGCTCAATCTCAATGTATTTTTTGAAAATACGTACATTAAAGACAGAATAATAGAATAGAACAAGGCAGTGTTCAAAATGTTGCAGTCAACAATTTTGTGGGACAACTGTTCATGATTGAAAATGTGTCTATCTATCAATACCAAAAATAGTAGAATCAAGTATGGACCGAACAGAACAAAGAAGCATTCATGATTTTAGATTCACAAATCCTTAAGCTTTCACTACCAATTCCTGCGGCCTATTCTCTTCTAATAAGATCTGAAGGCCTTCTTTCTTCTCAGCCTCCAAGAAATTCTTGTGCTTTTTCTCATATAATGGATTTGACGTCAAAACTCGCATAGTTGAGTTCCCACTAATCTCCAAAACCTCAGGCAATCCATCTATACATCCTTTAGACATACCAACATCAATCCTAATCGCTTTATTATTACAAATGCCATTAATCCCAGCTTCCTGAATCGTATGCCCCATAATCATCCTCTTCGCTCCAGGAATCGTTGCAAGCACATGCTCAAGCAAAAAACAATCACACTTCTTCTCCTCCTCATCCGAAAACTTCCGCAACCAAACCAATGCGTTCCTCCCTCTACAATACCTGGGAGCAGAACTCCTACCCGTCACCCCAGAAATCCAATCCCTAACCTCCACATTAATCCTCTCCAACCCATGCTCAACATGCTGAGCCAACAAACCACCATGAACAAAAACAGAGTCACCAACAACCAAAACGGTCGAATTCTTAGCCAAAAACCTCTTAGCGATGGGACCATCAGGCCTTAGAGCGGCAATTCTGGCTCTAATACCACATAAAAACTCTTCCTTCACGCCGCGAAAGCGCAAAGGAATGCCATCAAATATATAACTACCCTTTTCAAACTCACAACACAAACCCTTCATTTTCTCACCTAAACAATACCAAAAACTCCATTTCTCAAACTCCTCTAACCCTAATTCTGTCACATACCTAAAATCACCTTCTACATTCATAATCTCATGATTTCCATTCATAGTAATCAAATTACCTCCACACTTCAATGCCTCTCTCCTTAATTTCTCCAAAAAGTATAAAACTTTCAACTCGTCTCCGCCACGGTCCAACACGTCGCCAATTTGCACCACTGTCGCATCTCCACCTGACCACTTATCGGAATCATCAATTATTCCGGCAAGACGCAACGATTGCTTTGATTTCTCCAAATCTCCGTGGAGGTCGCCTACGGCGATGAGGCGGTTGGGAGGCGGGAAATAGGTTTGTGGAAGGGGGAGGGTTGTTCGGGGATTTTGAGAAATGTCAGTAGTAGTTTGGGCATCAGGGTCCGGTAAGAGAAAAAGACCACCGCTGACTGTGAAATCGATGAAGGTGTCGATGAAGGAGGAGAGGAGATTGGGGAGTTGGTCGCAAACGGAGTTAGTGGTGGTTGGTGATGACGTGGCGGCCATTTTGTGGGTTTGAAGAGAAATGTGTGGCTTCTACAAATAAATGATTCACATGAAATAGTTTAAATCTTTTACCATAAATAAAATTTTGGTGTCTCTATTTTTAAAAAACTCTTATATGGTCCTCAAGGTTTGTAAATGTTAATGCGTATTTTAATCAAATATGTATAATGTAAAAGCCTTTAATCATTCCAATTTTAAAATAACCATTAATTATTTTATGGTTTATAATGTTCACGTAGGGGTGTAAATGAGTCAGGCTACTCGCGAGCTAATTGTGTTCGAACTCAATAAAAGCTCATTTGAGCTCGGTTCGTTTACAATCAAGCTTTTTCATGAACAAAATCTTAGGCTCGGATATTTAAACGAGCCGAGTCTGAACAAGGTAGTATTCCGCTCGAAAGCTCGCGAATATGCTCATTTAACGTTCATGAATAAGCTCAATTACATATTTGATTTTTTTTATATTAATACATAGCTTTCATTTTTTCTTTGTATTTCAAATTTGTATATAATTTATTTAAAAGTGAATCATTTTCATAATAAAATTATTTTTTGATAAAATATATAGTAAATTATAATAAATTTTACTATATTAATTAAAAATAATAACTTTATTATATAAAAAATAAAAATATTAATAATATTTAATAAATATATTAATTTTTAATTTTACATCGAATAAGATTGCATCTTAATTTTAGTTTAGCAAAGCTCGAAACTCATGAACATGTTCGTTTGTTCGCAAACTTTAAACAAGTCTGTTCGTAAACAAAATTTTGAGCTCAATACAAAACTCGACTCGATTTCAAACTCGTAAAATATTAAACAAGCCGAGCTTGATTACTCTAAAACTCAACTCGACTCGACTCGTTTACAGCCCAACACGTAGGCAAACCAAACAAGTTTAAGAAAAGGATAAAGAATTGGAGATGATTAAACATGACTTAAAACCTAAACAATATGACCCACATATAGCTGTAAACGAGTCGCACTGTTAGCGAGCTATTCAAGTTCGAACTCGATAAAAGCTCATTTGAATTCGGCTCGTTTACAATGAAGTCTGTTTGTGAATAAATTGTTAGGGTCAGATAGTTAAATGAATCGGGCCTGAACAAGGAATTACTCGGCTAAAAAACTCGCGAACATGCTCGTTTAACATTCGTGAATAAACTAGATTACATATTTGATTTTTTATATTAATACGTAACTTTCAGATTTTTTTTGTATTTTAAATATATATATATAATTTATTTAGAAATGAATCATTATCATAATAAAAGTATATTTTGATAAAATATATAAAAATTATAATAAATATATTATTAATTAAAAATAAAAAATTTATTATATAAAAATATTATTAATGTTTAATAAATGTGTTAATTTTTAGTTTTATATCAAATAAAATTGTATTTTAATTTTTGTCTAGCAAAGCTAGAAAAGCTTGTTAACATGTTCATTAGTTCACAAACTTTAAAAAAAACTTTTGCATGAACAAAATATTCAACAACAAATAATAATTCAAATAAAATTAATTTAAATAAAAAATAGTTATTAACCGATAGTTATTAGAGTGCAATTGGGTAAATAAATAGGTATAACTAGCAGTTCAATCCGCGTGATACAGTGGAATGATATATATTAATTTTATCAATATACATTATAATCGAAAATAGAACACAACTGAGTTACCTTTAGTGAATTTATATATAGATAAATTATGACAACTAAGTTGAATTATATAATTTATATATAGATAAAATATATTAGCAGTTTCATAATTTATCTTTCAAATTTGAATAATTTATCAATAATATTAATATGATTTATCCTAAAATCACATATTTATCTAAAAATCACTTTAATAATTTATCTAAAAATCACTCTTATCTTAAAATAAAATTAAAATATTTATCGATTTATTATCAAATAACACTTATATATGTGAAATATTATATATAGATAATGTCAAATGTCAAGTAAAGAATGTACTAAATGTCACAATTCTAATGATTTCCTTTAGCTTTAGTATAAGATTAGATAATGTCGCCTATTGAGCCGTTTAACAAGATTAAGTTAAATAGATTAGATATGTTGACCCACTTTCTTTCCAAACCATAATTGAATTGACCCCTTATAACCTAAACCTCTTTAAAGTAAACTCAAACTCGATTAATTTAGCATGAAATGATGCTAATTAAATGGATCATATCGAAAATTGACAGCATTATTACAATCCGAAATTTGACATTAACAAAACAACCATAAAAAGAATAAACTCGTAAACATCATCATATACAAATTTCACTTTAGAATTCTCAAATCTTATATTATTATGCTCAATGTGGTTCCATAACCAATTCGATAAAATACTTATTTGTTTTATTATTCTCATATCTTCCTCTACATATACCATCCTCTTCCTCCAAACCTCTAAGCAAGCCTTCTTTTAGAAGGCAAATCCCAACTATACCTCCCATCCCACCCACTAAAATGATAAGCCCCAAGCCTCCACACACACCCTCCTTTAAGCAACCGACACCTATAAGTTCCATCGAGCCACTTCTGATCAAACACAAGAATGGTATGTCGAGTCTCGAGATTTCTTCCCCAGTAAACGTCGCATATAAACTTGGTGTCGAAGTACCAACTTGGTAAGAAATTTATCTTAAAAGTTTGCCAGTAACGTAGCCTGTGTTCTCCAAGATAGTCATCTTTCGACCAGCATTTTATGACGATATCTCTTCTGTCACCTCTTCGGTTTTGGATGACTACTAGATTATATGGTAAAAAGAACTTAAATGCTGAGATTATTTGTAAGTTGGTTAAGATTAGTGCAGTGAGAATGAGTGATGAGAGTGGAGTTGCCATGTGTTTTTTCATTGTTTTTATCTCTGTGGGTTATGGTTTCATCGTTGGGTTTATTTTTTTTGGAATTTTACTCTCACATTACTGCTTAATTTATAAATGAAGAATTTATGGTTTTGTATGTTTTTAGTTTTCTGGAATTTAATGTAATTAATTGCTTCGTTAATGTGTGGTGTAATGTTGAATTTTGTAACATGTAAATCTTCATTTAATATAATTAGTTGTTTTATTAAACGTTCTAAATGAATGATAAAAGGAAATAATGTGTTCGTTTTTAAGTGACGGATACAAGATTAATTTATCGTGGATGCACCGAGTTTTTAATTAAATATTGTAAACATAATGAATTACCGTTACTACTTGTATTCGAATTTAATGGTTTTGGACTTTTTCATAAATTTCAACATAATTTCCCTTAAACATAGTTTACATTTACATTTTAATTTACATGAAAAATAAGTCAAGTTTTTTTTTTTAAAAAAAATAAAAAACAAGTCAAGTTGATTATTGATTATACAACACAATTAACACAAAATAAATCACAAAGTCTATATACGTTTCACATAGTTATAATTACGTCAAAATTAACAAAAATCAATGTGTACAAATTGTAAACAGCCTCAATGAATATTTTATGACTAAAACACATATTCAATTGATTATCCACACAAAATTTAAATTTACTGCTTGTAATCACTGAATCACAAACAAGTCATAAGCAAAAAAATAAAATGACACAATCTAAATTTGTAGAACCGATTCACTTAATTTGCAATTTAGGATTCATATTCACATCATAAAAAAAAAGGAATAACTGATTCACTTAATTTACAATTTAGCCTTGTCTCTACTTCTCTATTTATAATGTTAACGAAGACAATTCGGTTCTTACAATTTAGCACATATTACAATTTCTTCGTCCTCATTTCACAATGTCATGGGTAGACAAATATCTAACATATCTCAATACCACATGATTGATATAATCTCTCATTGCAATATCAATATAAATGTCTTTTTACTTATGTTGTTAGATCGCCTTGACCGATCAACCAAAGACTTGTTCTTAAATTTTTTTTTGTTATTACACCTTAAGCTTATGTAGAGGTGCAAAACGAGTAGGAACCGCCAATTTTGGACCCGACCCGGCGGTTCACAAATCTGGTTCGGGTGGAACCAGTTCGTTCAATTGATGGGTCGGGGCCGGGCCGTTCCCGGTTTCAGGGCGGGTTTGAACGGCCGGTTCCTGGACCGAACCGGCGGTTCACGGTTTGGTTTTTATTTTAGTTTTGAACTGGGGCTGATCGAAATGGTTTGTGGAACGACCTGAATAGTCCGTTTCTCAACCCGTTTTAATCCCCGTGAATATGTCTTTCAAGGTTAGTAGCATCAAACGATTTGGCAAACAGTTTTGGCCAAACCGTTAACCGTTTCGACCCCTCAAAAAGCTTCTGTAACTTTTTACAAATTGGTCGACTTGAAACAGTTTGTGAAACGGTTTATGGAGGTCGTTTCCCAGACCGTTTTGACCCTTCTGATTCAAAATTTTATGAAATAAAAGTGGACAGTACCTCTATGTTTTATTAATTTTTCCCACTTATAGTGGAGGAATACCGTAGTTACATAAAATAAATTAATACAAAAATAAAGAAAAAATACAATGAAAAAATACAACAAAAGTAAGCATAATCTAATTTCACAACTG
This sequence comes from Breynia disticha f. nivosa, assembly GCA_948193385.1. Lineage (NCBI taxonomy): Eukaryota > Viridiplantae > Streptophyta > Magnoliopsida > Malpighiales > Phyllanthaceae > Breynia > Breynia disticha. The sequence goes on from CANYCX015730989.1 coordinate 11,839, forward strand.
AAGAGGTAGCGATCATGGTGTCTCCCTCATCGTTGTCCGAAGAAGACAATTGCAAACTTAGAAGTTCTTGTGTTCTATCTATGTTCTAGATCAATCATCGACACACACTTGAGCTTCTAGTGAACTTGTGCTCAATTTGGACCTCTTCTTATCCAATATATACCCTTCTTTGCTAAAGAGTTGCTCTACCGCTACGGTTGATGCGGGCACTGCTAGAATTTGTAATGCCACCTTCATGAGTATTGAAAAAGTGACATGATATTGCTTCCATCATTCTAAAATCTGAATCATCATTAACCTCAAAATGTGTGGTTAGATAGACTTCAAGTTCGATGGAAAAACTAAAAGTTGAGGTTCCAGATTTTTTTCGCCTATCCACAATAAATTGCGAACCCAACCTTAGTTTATTAGGTTGTGATGAGTTAGGCGAAAGGGAAGAGGAAGAATCCTCAATAGGCAAAGTGGGAGTATAATAAATTAACAATTCATTAATTAAATTCCTAACTCTACTAACCATGAAAGAAACATCAAGAGTAGGATCATCATCTAAATGTAACAAAGATTAATAATGACATAAAATATCATTTAACATTTCAAATTTATTGTTTAACCTAGGATTAAAAATAAAAACAACTAAATAAACATCCAAAATTTTCCTAAAATAATTAAGCCATTTTTCTTTCATTTCATTAATTGCATCTTTTATTTCATCTATTTTCTCGCCTTCATTGAAGGCACTCACTACATTCAAAGCTTATTCTATAAATTCATGGGAAGTAGGCCTATATATACGACTAAAAAGAAAAGTAGTATCATTAAAAACTTGTAAAATATATATAATTGTTTCACAAAAATTCTAAGTGGAAGGTAAAAGATGAATATGAGGAGCAAATTGCGTAGCAAAAGAACATAAATATTTTTATAATTACGACATTGGCAAAGTAAAGTGTAGGTTGAATTCCATATATGTCTTACGTTCTTAGAAAATCGTCTAGGGGTACATTATTTTGCTTACAAAAACCTCGTCACTCTCTTTCTACCCTAGGCCTTAACCATATATGAGTCAATACATCTTTAATTGGACTAATAAACCGTTTTAATTTCTCTAAACGATCTTGGACACATAAGTTCAAAATGTAACAAACAAATCTAATATGAAAAAATGTCCCTCCAGAATAAGGACGACACGAGGCTTTCAATTCATTAATAGAAGCGATATTAGCACTAACATTATCAAAGGAAATAGAAAATACTCTATTAACTAATCTATATTCTTCTAAAATATGATTAATTACTAAAACAATGTTAGAGGCGGTGTGGGGATCGTCAAAGCCTCTAAAAACTAACACTCGTTTTTGTATAATAAAATTTTCATCTATAAAACGACTAGTTAAACCCATATACGAATGATTTCCAAAATAATCGCTCCAAATATTGCTACAAATAGAAACATGAATATTATTATTTTGAAAAATAACCACTAATTCTTTTTTTTGTTGTTTATATAGTTTTAACACGCTATTTTTTACTTGATATTGTGAAAATAGTTTAAAGTCGGGTTGAGCACATTTAGATATCCATTTTCTAAATCCAACTTTTTGGAAAAAATTAAATGACAAATGAACCACACTAATTATTTCACTAAAACCACTCAAAGCGAAATCATTATTGTAACGAAATAAAGAGGGTTGAAAAGAAGAACCCGTAAACCCGCGTATTTGGGTTTGTCTCGCATCCATTCTGACATTATCGGGGTGGTTGGTCTTTAAGTGCCTCGTAAAAGTTCTGTATCCTCCTTCATGCTTGAACGCGTATTCCTTCCTGCAATTATTACAAGTAACATGAAACAAGTTAGAATTTTCGCCTCTTTTACGTTTTTTGTAAAATAAACTCTAAAAATATCGGAATAAAAAACTCTAGCAATATTTCTTTCTTCTCCCCCTCATTTTTGAGTTCCTTGGGTGGGAGAAAAATTTTGCTCGCTTTCGCTTCTTTCCAAAATATTTTGTTCGTTCGATATTCTATTTTTAAATATATGGTTGGAGATTGCCTAAGGAAGGTGCTTCTATGAAGGGATGAATGTATAAATAACATTATTTCATTGTGAATTAAGTCAGGGGTGAGAGAAGAAATGGTATCCTCTCCTTATCTGTTCGGAAATCGTCATTTCTGTTCTCATTAGGTTCTCCATTAGAGAATCTCCATTCC
>CANYCX015731038.1:0-11379 GCA_948193385.1 Breynia disticha f. nivosa
CATGTGATGTATAGATTAGATTATTTATACATATTGTTAATTTATATATTTTATTAGTTTTTAATATGAAATTTGATATATTTTTTGCAAATTGGTTATAAAAAATAGTTAAAAAATATCATAAATTTTACATACTTTTCATAGATTATTTTTTAAAAATTGGTTGAGTTTGAACAAATTTTTTAATATTCTAAAGTAAAAAATGACAGTTTTTGAATATATTTTCTCAATTTACTATAATTTTCTTAGAAATACATAACTAAGAAAATTAGAGATAGAAAAATGAAAATAATTTTCTGTTAATAAAAACTTGTATATGCTAAATGACTCGAATACTATGTGAAAGTTCATGGGCTTCGTGCATACTTATGTGAGCTTAAGAACGATATAGATTGTATAACCCTCTAATGCAAAACCAATTGGCTTGTATAAGGTCAATAATCCATATTATTATAAACCAATGAACATTTTTCTACCTATAAGACGTGATACATTCCCAACAGTGCATGACCAGTTTTTTCTATGGTTTCATCTAATAGGTTTCAATGCTCAACGTTTATTGATCTCAGTGATTACAAATATATAGTGTGAAGAGTTACAAGGAGGAAAGTGTTCTAAGAATATACAATAACTGAATAAGATAGAATTATAGTTCTGGTGGATGTCTTGTTGTCGTAGTATCCTTAACACTCCCCTTCAAGCTAATGAGAGCGGAGCGGAGTGTTAGCTTGCTTCGATGGAATTGGAACTTGTGCTTCGATAGAGGTTTTGTCAGAATATCAGCAATCTGATCATCTGTAGAAATATAATGAACCTGGAGTCATTTCTTCATGATGAGATCTCGAACAAAATGGAACTCAATTTCCAAATGTCGAGAGCGAGTATGAAAAATAGGACTTCCGGACAGGTAAGTGGCGCCTAGGTTATCGCATCACAGTTTTGGTATTGTTTTTGGTGGTATCCCGAGTTCATTGAGAAGTGATAATAGCCATAACAATTCACTCGTTGCTGTTGCCAAGGACCGATATTCTACCTCTATAGATGACTGTGAAACGACCTTTTGTTTCTTTGAACTCCATGAAATGAGATTTGGACCAAGATAGATTGCATAACCAGTTGTATATTTACAATCCTCTTTATCTCCAACGTGATCAACATCGCAGTAAACCGAGATGGACGAATCAGTGGAATGTCGCAGGTAGAGGCCATCAGTGATTGTGCCAGCAACATAGCGCAAGATGCATTTCACAGCAGTCCAGTGCGCAACTGTGGGTTTATGCATATATTGAGAGACGCGATTAATGGCAAAGGCGATGTCCGGACAAGTAATGCACAGATATTGCAGGCTTCCAACGGTTTGTCTGTAGAGAAAAGGATCAATGGGTGAATTCTGATCTGTCTTGTTAGCGCACGCTTTGCCGTTAGAGCTGTCAATTGGTGTGCAAATGGGCTTCGAGTTGAGCATGTTTGTGTCTTCAAGAATGTTAGTGGCATATTTCTGCTGAGTGAGTAAGACTCCGTTGCTGTCCCAAAGAGCTTGAATGCCCAAAAAGTAATGAATTCGTCCCAGCACTTTGAGGGGAAATCTCGACTGAAGCTTGTTGATGGTTGCATGGACAAAATCTGAAGAGGAGCTCGTAAAAAGGATATCATCCACGTAAATGAGAAAATAGGCTAGAATTCCGTTGGCGTTGTAGTAAAACAGTGATGGATCGGTATGAGAACCCGAAAATCCGAGGGAAAGTAGTGTATCACGCAGGCAACTAAACCAGGCACGTGGTGCTTGTTTAAGACCATAGAGGGACTTTTTGAGTAGAGAAACATGATCTGGTTTGTAAGGATCCACAAATCCCGTAGGTTGAGTAATATAAACCTTTTCTTGAAAGAGAGCCATTAAGGAAGGCATTGGAAAAATCAAGTTGCGAGACATGTCACTTTCTCGAGACAGCGAGAGATAGAACCAACCTGAGTGTTGCCGGTTTGATAACAGGATTGTAGGTTTCAGTATAATCCAATCCCGGTCGTTGGTTGAAGCCTTTGGCTACAAGGCGAGCTTTATACTGACGTAGCGAGCCATCAGGATTATGTTTCACTCGGAAAATCCATTTTGATCCAATGATATTTGTGGCCTGACTTAGTGGAACTAATTCCTAAGTTTTGTTGCGAACAAGTGCGTCATATTTAGCTAACATTGCTTTCCGCCAGTGAACATGTTTGTTGGCCATTGGTGAGGAATTTTTCGAGCGCTACTCGGTTAGGAGATTCACGTGCTCTGATACCATAATAGGTTTCAACGCTCAACGTTTATTGATCTCAGTGATTACAAATGTATAGTGTGAAGAGTTACAAGTAGGAAAGTGTTCTAGGAATATACAATAACTGAATAAGATAGAATTATAGTTCTGGTGGATGTCTTCTTGCCGTAGTATCCTTAACATCATCTAGGGCTGTATCTAGTCGAACGAGTTAAAATTTGAAGCATTTAAATTTAACTCGCTTAAAATTTTATGAGTATGAGTTTACATTGGTTTTTTGTTGAACTCAAAATTTAAAATTGACTTATTTAAAGTTTGCGAGCTAATGAGTCTACTTATGAGCTTTTTCAAATTTAAAAGATGTGAAATTCATATTTTTTTAATCTAATGGCTTTTTTCAATAATATATAAGGCTGATTACGAATATACATTCATTATCTTTTTTATTTACAAACTAATTGAAAATTAAAACTTTTTTTATTATAATTTATTTAATTGCATTTATACTTAAGATATCCTATTCATCAATCAATCACTTTGTTAAACATATATATTTGTTGCTCTCTACACTATAATATTCTTTTTTTATATTTATCATCTAAAATTCTCTTTTTTAGTTTTATTTTATGTATTTAATAATATATATTCATAAATTTTATATTCTAAATTTCTCTACACTATAATTTTATATTCTTTTTATATTTTTTAGAAATTATTTTAGTGAACACGAAATACACTATCAACAATTAGAATATTCACAAAAATAATTGAAATCCATAGTTTGATTCACCTTTCTTCATTTTTTTTATTAAACAAAGTTTTATTTGAAACATATTTTTCTGTAGAATTATCTCATATTTGTTGTTATAATCATAATATCCCAGTAAGTTGATGTAATATTTATATAAAAATGATAAAAAATAATTTTTATAAAATAAATAAATAACATAGCAATTCAACATACATTAAGTTATAAGTTTATATTAAGTTATAAATTGATAAGTTAAGTGAAATAAACTTTCAATTTCAAGATTGAATATTTATAGTAGACTCTTGTTTTATATATTTGAGGTATAAAATTATATTTAATATATAATTATTAAATTTTTTCTTACGAAATATAAATAATTGACTTCTCATAAACAAAAAAAACTAATTGATTTTCCAACTATTTTTAAATGGTACATAAATTTTACACAAAGTTATTTTTTAAAAAAATTATAAAAAATGAAACTTTAGTATATCTAATTACAACTTTATAATAAATTTAAATTGATAAAATATTTTTTACTTTTATTTAATAATTTACAAATGTACCTCACAATTAGGATATACGAAGTTAATATAGCGTTTGCATATAATAAATATTCAATTTAAAATTATAAAGATTGATAAAAAAATTAACTTTTAAAAAATAAATAAATAATATAACAATTCAGCATATATTAAGTTGTAAGTTTACATTAAGCTTAAAGACATAAAAATAGATATAAAATTCATGTATAAATATGTTTATACATATATAAAAGTTATGTAAGTTTATATAAAGGTTATATTACAGTTAACCTACAAAAAAAAACCTCCCTATGAAATGTAAAAAATAAAAAAATCATATAAAATGCAATAAAAAAATAAAAAATCCTATAAAATGTAAAAAAGAAAACTTATGTATAAAAACTTTAAAGCTGGATTAGTTTTGTAAAAAAAATAATAATAAAAGATAGTGTGAATTGTAATTAATCCAATTTTCTATGAGAGCAATTTTTAAGTAAAAATAAATAAATTTGGAAATGAATTTTTTTTTTTGAAAAATACTTCAGTATTTAAATAATATTCTTATAAATGAATACTCTTAATTTATTATGTTAATTAACAAATTCTCTTAAAGTAGTTGAGATTATTTTAATAGTGTAATTATAATACAATAAAAAATACATAAAAATAAATAATATTTGATAATTTAAATAAAAATTAATTTATTTTTAATAATGACATATGATAAACAACTATAAAAACACATGCAAATTCTTATTCAAGAAAATAAGTTTATGCATATATATATATATATATATATATATGCTCAAAATCTTGAAAATTTGTAATGTGGCAACATGACCCTTTTACTTTCAAACCATTTATATTAAAAATATTTTGTTGTAACGTAAAATAAAAATTAACAAACTTGAGTTTGAAGAATCGAAATGATGAATATACCACAAATATTTGTTGTAGGAATTATACCACAATTTTGGCACTGCCCAAAAGGAAAAATCATCTGTAACATACAAATGACAGAATCAGTATATTTTATTTTGCAAAACATTTAAAATTCATATTGTTTTTCTTTCTAATAATTTTTTTACATGCAAGGCGCAAAACAATTCAACGATATACTGATATAGTACAACATTGTAGTTTACTCAAATCAATTTTTGCTCTTCAAAATTACTCATCCATCACAGCCAATTGACATCATTTCGATAGTAAAACCTGTAGAACTTGAAGATTCACCATCTTCATGAGCGGAATTCTTGTGCTGCATAAGCAAATGGTCTGCTTCTTCCGAACTAAATTGGTCCCATGGATGCTTCTCAATGGCTAACAGCCCCTCCAATTCCTTCGCGACTTCTTTCATTGTTGGCCTCTCCTCTCCTTTCATTGCCAAGCATTTCTTTGCTAGCAATGCCACTTGTTTAAGCTGCTCATCTTTTCCCTGATTAATCAAATCTGGGTCAATTATATCAAACAAGCTATCATGTTTCACTGATAGCACAAAATGCATAGCAAGACTTCTTTGAGTATCGGATCTTTCTAAACAAAGTTGTTTCAATCCAGTTAAAAGTTCCACAAGAACAACACCAAAACTATACACATCACTCTTATCAGTTAATTGACTTGTTTGTAAATATTCTGGGTCTAAGTACCCCCAAGTTCCTTGCACCATTGTGGAAATCTGATTTTGATCAAGAGGAACAAGTCTGGAAGCTCCGAAATCGGAAACTTTTGCAGTGTAATTAGAACCCCAACAGTATGTTTGTAGTCTTGACATCTCTGTGAATAATTGGCATAGATGCTTCGAAGAGTAAATAGTTTAGAGCTATTGCAGATTCTGTAGCAATCTTCAGACGTATTTCCCAAGGAAAAGTTGAAGATGAATTTGGTTTTTTATGAAGATGATCAAAAGGGTACCGTTGGGGATGAATTCATACACAAGTAAGGTGCTTGTGTCTCTGAACAACAGCCCAACAGCTTCACCACATTTCTGTGGTTGATTTGAGAAAGTATTAGGACTTCATTAACAAATTGCTCAACTTGAAAATGTTCAGTAGTTTAGACTTCTTAATTGCAACTTCTCTTCTATCACATAATCTTCCTTTGAAAACTATACCAAAGCCTCCTTTACCAATGATCGTACCCTGGTCATAATTATTAGTAGCCTTTTCCAGCTCAAGTGCTGTAAAGATTTTGAAACCACTAGAGCCTTCTCTTCCAGAGAGTTTTTGTTGCAATATGAAGCCACCATTTTCTCTGAAGAATCTTTCTTTCTGCTTCAATATCCTCTTTTGTTTTATAACCAAGTAAATCCAAGAGCTACCCACTAATGCTACTATGATAGTTGCCCCAACACCTATAGAACATGAATGTATTCTAATTAAATAATATAAATTTATGTAAATTCAAAAAATTTAGCATATTTCTCATTAAAAAAAACTTAATTAAATAATATAAATTTATGTAAATTAAAAAAATTTAGCATATTTCTCAAAAAAAAACTTACATTTTTATTAACAATTTAATAGGCCATCTTAATATTATTAACACATTAAAGAAGTAACATCATAATTTGGGTGTCACGTATGATTGAAGGCGTCTAAAGCGACTTACACGTAATGATAATGATGATCGAAAAAATGTGAAGCTGGCATCCTTGTTCATCTCTTCTTCCATCTCCTTTGTACCACTTGGGGCAAGAACACTTATAACTACCAGCCGTATTTATACATTGGTGAGTACAATTATTTGAAGCTTTTTCTTTACATTCATTTGTATCTGCAGATCAATAATAGTCCTTTCTTAATAATAAACAAGTTAAATTAAAGAAAAAAGTGAGAAAAAGAAATCCTGAGAGCAAGTAAAATGACTTGTAAGAAAAAGAAATGAGGTGTGGTACCATTGCATCCCTGATATGGATTTCCCTCGTAGCCCGACTTGCATTTGCAACGAAATCCTGGAAAATTATCGGGTTCAGAGTATTTTATGGCGTTAGCCTTACAAGCTTCTGCAACGCTTATGTATTGCTCTTCCAATGACCAATCAAGCACAACTGGAACTGTTTTATCCTCGGGCATATTATCAAGATAATGTTGAAGACCTTGTGATTTCAATGCTGCATAAAGAACCAAGACTGAAGATGAAGGATTTTGATCCATTTTTGCTAAGAACATTCTGCACATGTTCTGTTTTGGAGAAATGGAGCTTGGTTACTGTTTCATCAATTTTTTATTGATTCAGTTGTAATTAGACCAGTGCAATAGTGTTTGCAAGTTGTTTTTATGTGTGTAATGATTGTACAAACATTTAAAATTCATTGGCAGATCAGTAGGTAAGATTTGTGATGGAAGTTGTTGAATGTTTTGTACTTTTACTGTAGTTAAAATAGTTGAATCTGTCCAAGTTGTAAATTTGAATCATTTTCTGTATTTAAGTTAATGAAATACAACTTTTATGGTGTGTGATTGTTTAAGACACCATCAGAAAATCTCTTGCGTACCTTCTCTAAGTTCTGTTCTGTTTTTGCTAATAAGGATAAATATTTCCTAATTAGTGTTTGTTAAGAGGCAATTTGACCTTCGGTGCAGCACCTTTCACCTTTAGTGCAGGCGTGCATAATTAATAAAGGAAGGGCTTCCTCAAGGAATTCACACGGTAGGAGTCCGATAATTTTTCACACAATAATAATTTTTTAAGTATATGTTTATGATACGATTAATACTCCCACCGTCCCACAATATATTTCATTTAAGGTTTTGCACACGGATTAAGAATGCATTTAATATGTCTTAAGTTTGTGTTGAATTAACTATTATACTCTTTGACTTCACAAATCATAAGAACAACTAAATTAAATTTGTATTAGAAATGTAAAATTAATAAGGGTAATCTTGAAAAAATTTCTTAAATATTGCATTGGTAATACAAAACAACATGTAATATGAAAAACCAATTTTTCTAAAGCGACAAATATTGTGGGACGGAAGGAGTATTAATTTAGTATGTTGGATTAAATAAAAAAGAAACAGAATAAATATGTTGAATCTATCAATTTGATCTTATTAGATCTTGTAAAAAGGGACTCTAGTCATCAATTTGATTAGCCTTGATAAGAAGTAATACGAATCTTGATATGATGTACATGAATTTATCTTATAAACGAATTGACTCATCTATGATCTCTTAAAAATTTAGTTATACAGGTAAATTCAACAAGACTTGAATAAAGCCATTATGACTTGTTTAAAATTTATTAATAATTTTAAAAAAATATATTTAAAATATGAACAAAATTTAACCTGAACAATTTGAAAAAAATGAAATAATATATTTTTAAAAAAAGGTCCTAGGAAAATTTAGATTTGAGGTTTGAGGCAAAAGATATTAGACAAGCTAATTTTTATCAATATAAATAAAATTGGTCAATTCGTGTCGATTAAACTAGTCAAACTCATGATCCATATAATAAATGTATCTAATTGTGCTTGTTAAATTGGCCAATCCGTCAATCTGTTTATAGGGTCGTGTTTACATTTCATTTCTTTGACACCTTTATTAGATATGTTGGATTTGCAACACATTTAGCGTTCAGGTTCTAACATATCGTATATACGTTGAGCTTCTGAATTTGGGGGCTCCGGCATGTGTTGAACGTTCAGAACTTCTACTGCATTATTTTGCTAATTATAATGAATATCCATATTAGGACGAACACAAAATTGCCATACACCGTCTGCTCTATGTTTATCCTAAATTATTCTGTCTGAAAAGTCAGACCATCATCAACATTATAATTTATTGGGTTGACATCATATGTATTACTACTGCTATCGTCTATATGTTCTCGTGACTCGCTTAATAATGCATTAAACATTTTTTATGTCTCTCTATATGCATTCCACTAATAGTAATTGTTCACAAACTCCGATAAAGAATATGTTCTTTCACTTTTTTTGGAATAAAAAATTTTCTATTATGACATCTCTTACAAGGACAACATACTTAACGACATCAAACTTATCATTCGACGTACAGAACTCTATGAATTGTTCAATGTCGGCAATAAACTCATCGTTCAAACAACCATCAATAGTACGTATATACATCAACTCACGCATTTTCTCTTAATTAATATGGATATCCTTACAAATTATTCCTAAATAAATGACATAAAATTAAATAAGAATTAAATTAAAAAATAAAATTAAAAAAAATAAAGCTTTCATTAAATTAAAACATACAGTTATATCCATTAAAGCTTCCCACGAACAAGCGCTCCAACGTTCCAATGTTGTCGTCCTTTTTTCTTCACAAACAATCGATTACTAAATTTTAGTAAATGTTTACGCTACACACTTCAAAGAAGATTGATGCCCTATTTATAGACAAATTTGGCGGGAAAAATACCACCACAATTAGCATCCACGTGAACGCATTTTGGAGGTTTTTTTCCCGCCACATTGTCTAAAAATTATTTAGCATCCATGTGGACCCTAAAATTGGCGCCAAAATTTTCTACGTCACTATTCATGAGTTCAATGAATTTCTAAAAATTTAATTTTGTGAATTTAAATTTTGGACGCTAATTACGTAGAATTTTGTAGTGTTAATCGTGTTAATAAGTTATGTTGACCTGACATGAATTCAACTCATCAACTCGAATTGTGAGGTCCTATTCTTATCACTTGAAAAAAAAAGTTTGTGCTCTATTTTATCTTACAAAAAAGTTTTCTTTCATTATCTATTAGCTATCTTCCTTTTCTCCAGCGTAGCTGTTTTTATTTAAAATATATTTAACTGACTATATATGTATTTTCTTAAATATAAAGTATTTTTTTTTATTTTATTAAGTTCAATACTTCAGTATGAAATAATTCTAAATGGTATAAATTTCTTTTTGTTACATATACACATCTTTTATTTTTACCACAGTTGGGTGTTAGAAGTATGTTTTTATAATGTATGTAATTTTACTATTGTATATTCTTTTTTGAAGTTGTAGACATATTCTATCTTAATATTTTTGAGATATAAGTTAATGTTTTTTTATTATAGTTAGTTAAATGAATAAGTGTATCTCTTTTATATCATGTTGTGACTTTTTGCCAACAACACTATAATACTGATATTAGAATAGTTGTTCATATGTCTCAACTTCACAACATGTAGTATTATACTAATAATTTGTAAAACAATAATTTTATACAATATTTTACAAAACAATTAATGATTTATTGTTTCACCATTATTATATTATCAACAATTATTAATTTTAAATTATTTATAATTTTATAAATTATATATATATATATATATTAAATTATTAATTATAAAAATAAATTGATTATTAATATAATTAATTTTTAAATTTTAAATATTTTTACAATTAATCACGTATAACGACATATTGATTCTTAATAAAAACATTGTATGATTTTTTTATTATTCAATCATTTGTATAATTATCAAAACTAAGATTTTTCTTGTAATTATTATAATTATTTTTATCATGGCATTAATGTTTTATTAATTTAACTTAAAGGAATATATAACACATATATATAAACAATTGATTAATAAATGATAGAACAGTTCGGACTACTATTGTCGAAGTCAAGAAAATCAACCACATTGAGGGAATGCTCGTATCTACACGTGCTACTCATCGAGATTCAGACGATATTTTGAACCAGAAACTACTTCAGAATCTTACTGATCAACCTAAACTCAAAGAAAGACTAATTTTCTAGATTAGAAATCTGTTTCGTTGAGTGTGTTTTAATGTGTGATGAAAAAGACTTATTTATAGAGTTACAGGTATCTTTAATTTAAAATTGTATTTTAGTCTCTAAACTAAAAATATTTCTAATTTAATCATTTCACCAAATAAACTATAATTAAATTTTTAAACTTAATTATATTGATCTGATAAATTCAACGTAATGAGTAAAATAAATTATTTTAATAAAAAATATATTTAAGTAATGAAAAGTATTTTTAGAATCATTAAGAATTTTATCTTCTCTCCTCCACTTATGTAAAATACCCCTTTGGTTATGCGTTATGGTGGTTGGAACGTTGGTCTTGTCTACGTGCGAAATTTATTTTCTGATTGATTTGACCTGTTTTATTTTTTTCGGCACATTTTAGGACTCTTATCGAGAATACTTCATCTTTAAGGAATTCTTTTACTCAGGTTATGTTTCGTTGAAAACGAGGAATGAATCTGCTCATATTTTAATTGAGCCTCTCATTTTATGATTATTTTAAGAGGTTGAAGTTGTGCATGTGCAAGACACTCTTTTAAGGAATCTCTTCTCTTAATTAAGAGAGTAAATGAAAGAAAATGAGCTCTAAGAGAATCTCTTAAAATTATTTAACTCTTTTAATTTTAAGAAAGTTGAATTGTGCCTCTCTTATTTAAGAGAGCAAAAGACAGCTCTCTTAATGTATTTTTTAATATTTTTAGGGAATAGTATGAAGAATGATGTGTTGATAGTTAGTGATAGTTGTTGATTTTATTAATAAAATATTATGTAAAGAGTGATTTAAAGAGTGTTGTTGGAGAGATATATAATTTCAGAGAGTGGATAGTTAAGAGAGTAAATAAAAAATAATATTTAAGAGAAAAATTAAGAGAGTGTTGTTAAGTTTTTGTTGTGTTCTCTCCTTTAGATAATGAATGATCTTTTTTTAGTTAAAAAAAAAGAAAATGTGCTTAGTTTAGAGAGCATGTCTAACTCTAACCCCTGCAATAATTAATTAATTCTCTATTTAATTAATGAGCTCTATCTAAATAATTTTCTCCAATAAATTCCAAAACACATGACGCGTTCCTCAGAGTTGCTTGGAA
>CANYCX015731208.1:0-21208 GCA_948193385.1 Breynia disticha f. nivosa
AAAACGTGTTTGTGGTTGGAAATGAAGAAGAATACCATATGTTTATCTATATATATAACCTCAATTGACCGTTTTACCCTTGGCTCAATCCTCATTCATTCTTTTCACTTTCTCTCTCCCGATTTTTCTAACTTAACCCAATTTTAATGTCTTAAAATATTTTACACTCTCCCACCATATTTAATTAAAAATATTACGTGAAAAATTTATTCACATAATTACCAAAATAATTAATAATTCCACAAAAATTCTTAAAATTGAGGGCGTTACAGAAATGGGGTCTCAATACCCTGATCAATCTGTTCAATCATCCTTATACACTTCATCTGATTTTTGTCTGCTTGTATCTTTCTTAACAAATTGATCAAACCATTAATTTTGCTATTAACACTCCCAATTCAATGAACTCTAGCTTTGCATTTACACTTTATAAAGCTATCAAATCGGTCATACATGTTAATTGTAAGCTAGATATAGCAACACTCGACTCTCTTCTTAGTGCATCTGGAACCACATTTTCTTTTTTGGGATGATATTCAATTGTACAATCATAGTATTTCAACGACTCTAACCATCTTCTTTGTCAAATATTAAGTTCTTTCTGCATCAAGTATTTCTGACATTTATGATCTGTAAAAATCTGAAATGTCTCGCCATACAGATAATGTCTTCAGATCTTTAGAGAAAATACCACTGTGGTAAGCTTATATCATGTACTGGATAATTAGTTTCATGTGGTCAAAGTTGTCTAGAGGCATATACTTTCACTTTCCCTTTTTGCATTAACAAGCATCCAAGTCCTTGATATGAAGCATGATTGTAAATGATGAATCCTTTTGTACTCAAAGGAATTGTAAGGACTGGGGTAATGGTCATTCGGTATTTTAATTCATTAAAACTTTGCTGACATTGATCATTCCACTAGATAGAAACATTCTTTCTCAGTAGTCGTGTCAGCAGTGCAGCTATAATCGAGAACCCCTACACAAATCTATGATAGTAACTTACCATACCCAGGAAACTACGTATCTTTGTAACTGTCTTAGGAGGTTCCTAATCCACTACTGCTTTAATTTTCTTTGGATCTACTAATATTCCCTGTCTAGATATCACGTTTCCTAAGAAGACTACATGATCCAACCAAAACTCACACTTGCTAAGTTTTGCATACAATTGTTTTTCTCGCAAAATTTGCAAAAATATTTGCAATTGTTCATTATGTTAATCGGTATTCCTCGAATAAATTAGTATATCATCTATGAATACAATTACAAACTAATTGAGGAAGGACAGGAATATATTGTTCATCAGTGCCATAAATCTTGCTGGAGCATTAGTTAAACCAAATGGCATAACTAAAAACTCGTAATGACCATGCTGGGTTCAAAAAGCAGTCTTTAGAATATCTTCCTATGCTATCTTTAGTTGATGATACCCGGATCTTAGATCAATTTAGAAAACATTGTGGCACCTTGCAATTGGTCAAGCAAATCATCAATACGGGGCAATGGATATTTGTTTTTCACTATTACTCGATGAAGTTTGCGGTAATCTATACATAACTGTAATGTTCCATCTTTCTTTCTAATAAATAATGCAGGTGCTCCACAAGGTGAAATACTAGGTTGAATGAAACCTTTATCAAGTAACTCTTTTAACTGTTTCTTTAATACATGTAATTCAGATGATGTCATTCTGTACGGCTGTATGGATTCAAGCTGATATTAAGCAACTAGGCACAAGTTTTCTGTTTCTATAAAATATTATTTTG
Organism: Breynia disticha f. nivosa; assembly: GCA_948193385.1. Lineage (NCBI taxonomy): Eukaryota > Viridiplantae > Streptophyta > Magnoliopsida > Malpighiales > Phyllanthaceae > Breynia > Breynia disticha. The sequence continues at coordinate 1,772 of CANYCX015731208.1, forward strand.
TTTTGTTCTTTAGGTTCAATGATCACTTCTTTGGTATAACAATCTACCTTAGATCGATGATTACCTAACTAATCCAATTGTTAATTTTGTACTTTGGATCTATATTTTACAATTTCTGTATAATGTATGTACCCACATCATTTCACCCAATGGAGTATAAACTCCTAGGCTCTGTGTCAATGTTTCAGGATTAATTTTCACTGCATGTATTATTCTAGGAGTAATAAAGGAATGTGTGGAACCAGGATCTATTAATGTATAAGTAGAAATACCAAATAAATGTAACTCACCTGCGATAACCTCAGGGGTGTCTGCTGCCTCCTCTCGAGACATTACAAAAACCCTAGCGTGTCCTTGAGTCTAAGTACCAGAGGCTCCTCTGCCTCAACCTGGCAGTGAAGTAGAAGCAGCTCCTCTATCCCATCCTCGAGTACTACTAGTCGTAGCCATCGGATCACTACTACATGCCACTGACTGTATATAAGATATGTCTCTCTCCATCCCAACCATATCTCTCCTAGTAAAGAAATCTCTAGCAAAATGTCCCAACTGACCACACATAAAACAACCTCTTGTCAACAACCTACACTCACTTGAATGAAGTCTCTGATAATATCGACAAGGAAGTCTACCAGGTCCTAACACTATCGCTAAACTACCTTGTACTCCCTGACCCGATCCTCTATCATGATAAGTCGGATAAGAAAATGTTTGTGATCGGCCTGCAGTATATCCTCAAAATTCCATACGAATAGGGGTAAACTGAGTTCTCTTACCCGGTCTGCTAGACTCTCTTAGAGCTACTACCCACTTTTGTTTACTTGCTTTTTCCTCTTCATCATCATCATTGATATTAAGAAGTTCTTCATCTCTAATCGCTGCATCCTTTAATATTGTATACTCACTCGTCTCTACCTTAGGGATTTGTTTGCAAATTTTCTCATTCAGGCCATCCTTAAATAATCTACATTTATCCCTATCAGTCACAATATAGCTCGCAACAAAGTATGATAACTGGGTAAACTGTTACTCATACTCAGCTACAGTAATCATCCCCTGCTTTAGAGATAAGAACTCCTTTGTTTTTTCATTCGGATACACCTCTGGTAAGTACTTGTTCCTAAACTCTCGTCAAAAATCCTCCCAAGATATAATTTGTGGAAACTCCAAAGAATGAGGAATTATAACACATACATGGATTAAGCTTTTTCTTAAGCTACTGTTCCCTTATATTCTTTATTCTACAAGTTCATACTTTATGTAGAACTACTATATTACGGTTATGACTTGAATGTACCCATAATTCAGTGTTCCAATCGTACAAAAACACTCTTAACACAACATTTACTCTTAGGCAATTATCATTAAATATAGGAACACACCTCAACTATCATATAGATCTCAATCAACAACAAACTCAGATATATACTTATATATATCATCAATCTCAACAAACAAGTGTTCGTATCAATCCATCATAAAACACATCATATGTAAAAGCAGAACATGCAACAACACTCAAAATATCCTAGGCCCATCTCTGCTCTTGACCCACCTATCAATTATATACCTCTATCTCTGCTCTTTACTAGATCCTGAAACAAACATCGCAGTTGTGTGAGTTGCGGGCTCAGAGAATAGTCTTTTAAAAACATTATATAATAATCAATTGTTCAAATCATGGTATAAGAATAATTAAAATGTAAAACAAATATAAACGATAATTTTGATTCAATTTGATTTCATGTTATCAATTTAAATCAATCTGATTTTCTGTGATTATCTCATTCCTTTGCATTTTCTTTAATCTGTTCACTCTTATACGATACTCTTTATCATTCGTCATGCAACGTGATTTCATATGCAATACGCTCAATATCCCCCTCTCTGTGCTTCCTCTCCAATATGATCGATCATTTAATCACCAAACCATCTCTCCACCAATACCATATCCATATCTATCATATAATATTTGTATCTATCAATGCAAGCATACAATCGTATATCGATAAATAAGCGTGAACATACCTGTTTACATTTCTATTTTTCTCGTACCTGTTCAACATTCGATAATATATACATATTAATTATCAATTTTATATTAATTCCACATTTTACCATTCAATGCATGTGATCGCAATTTATAAATAAATTCGAACAATTAAGCAACATCATATGTAAATTGGTGTATTCTTTGTATTAAAGTGAGTTAGACTACTCACCTGTCAACTAAAATACACGAACCTCTGTGTGCTCTTGTCCTTCTCTGATCGTTTGGTCTATCATCCTATATAAATCATATATAAATTTTTCCATAAGATTGTATATAACGATAATTATAATACATGCCCTAAAAATTTCATTAGTTTTGCTTCTCATTCTTACAAACCCTAAAGCTAACCCTAGAATTTTCCAAATTTGTTTTGGATCATTAATTAATAGATTCCAATCCATTCTAATTTAATTCTATTCATTTCAATAATCAATTCAATAGTAAAACTAATAAAACTCGAAAATTTTATGATAGACTTCAAGTTTTACCAGATTCAAATATACTAATAGTTCTCAGCTCGAGATTATGATCGATTTGATAGTTCAAATCAATTCCCTTAATTAATATTTTAATCTCCCACTCAATTCTCTCTCTACAACCTTAACTCTCTCTGATTCTCTCCTAATCTTTGCAAGTATCTTGAAGGTTCTGAGTAATTCTCGCGCAAACGAAACATATATTTTTTTATAAGAACATAGAAGTACGTGTAGTGGGCGTGGAGTATGTGTGGTCGTGCCCACCACACATTTTCCCCCTCACCACGTGTAGTTCTCGGTTTTCTAGCTTCCTTTGATTTCTTAATGACTTAACATCAACCTTCCATCAACCATTTATCAACTTATCTCAAGCTTGTTTTCAATCATGTATGTTCTTTATTTTAATGAATAATTTCTTATTTTTCTCAAACATTTTACTTATGACATTAATTATGTGATTTCAGGACGAGGATGTTACAGTCTCACCATAAAGATAATGTCTCTAGATCTTTAGAGCAAATACAACAGCTGCAAGCTCTAAGTCATGTACTGGATAATTCAACTCTTGTGGTCTAAATTGTTTAGAGGCATAGCTATCATTTCCCATTTTGAATCAAAACGCATCTAAGTCCCTAATAAGATGCATAACTATAAATGAAAAATCCTCTGGTACCAGAAGGAATCTTAAGGACTGGAGTTGTGGTTAATCGATATTTCAATTAATCAAAACTTTAGTGACATTGCTCATTCCACTGGATAGCTACATTCTTTCTCAATAGTCATGTCAGTATAGCAGCTATAATTGAGAACCCGTCTACCAATCTATGATAATATCCTGCGATACCCAGGAAACTACATACCTCTATAGCTATTTTAGGTGGTTCTCAATTCAACACTGCTTCAAGATTCTTTGGATCTACTGATATTCATTGTCCTGATATCACGTGTCCTAAGAAAACTACATTTTCCAACCAAAACTCACATTTGCTAAGTTTTGCATATAAATGTTTTTCCTGTAAAGTTTGCAATACTATTTGTAAATGGTCTTTGTGTTCGTTGGCATTCCTTGAGTAAATTAATATGTCATCTATAAATACAATCACAAATGGATCGAGGAAAGATTGAAATATATTGTTCATCAGTGCCATGCTGCCGAAGAATTAGTAAACCAAATGGCATAACTAACAAATAACAATGACCATACTAGGTTGTAAAAGCAGTCTTTGAAATATCTTCCTGTGCTATCTTAAGTTGATGATACCAGGATCTTAGGTCAATCTCTGAAAACCCTGTGGCACCTCAAAATTGTTCAAGTAGATCTTTTATTTGGGGTAATGGATTTTTATTTTTCACAGTTACTTGGTTAAATTTTCTGTTCTCTATACATAGCCTTAATATTCCATCTTTCTTTTTAACAAACAAAACTGGTGCTCCCCAGGGTGAAACACTAGGTTGGATAAATCCCTTTTCAAGTAATTGTTGTAAATATTTCTTTAACTATTGTAATTCAGATAGCACCATTTGGTATGGTTATATGGATATGGGTGTCGTACCAGGAATTAACTCAATAATAAATTCCATCTCTCTGACATATGTAAGGGTATTGATCCACTATTGCTATTCCGTTAACATTTTTAGTTGTTATCGTACTATGAACTACATGTGTTAAATAAGCTTCACATTTGTCTCAAATCAGCTTAAAATCTTGAAGTGCTGATATCAAACAACTAGGCACTATCTTTCTTTTCCAACAAAAGATTACTTTATTATGGTCAGATTTAATTATTACTTCTTTTGTAAAGCAATTGACTTTAGGTCGATGACGAGCTAGCCAATCCATACCCAATATAAGATCAAAGTCTGTTAAGTCTAATAAAATCATGTTTGCTGTCAATTCTGTGTTTTGAATCTTAAGTTTGCAATCTTTATACATAGTATTAACCCACATTATTTCACCTAAAGGAGTTTGAATTCCTAATCTTTGGGTAAATGGTTTTGGTTTAACTTTTATTGCGTATATTATTCTTGGAGTTATGAATGAATGAGTAGAGCCTGGATTTACCAATGCATAAACAATAACATCAAATAAGTACAACTCACCATTCATAATCGTAGGAGCATCAGCTACCTCATGTCAGGACATAACGAACACCCCAGCCTATCCTTGAGCACCTGAGGCTCCTTTTCCTCTGCTAGCAACTGATCCTAATACGCCTCTACCCTTACCTCGGCTACCACTGGCTATAGCTGCTGGCTTACTACTATGTGCAACAGACTCTACTGGAGGTGAAACTCCTATAGATCCCTCCTTAATAACTCAATCTGGGAAATCCCTCATAAAATGTCCAAATCATCCACAAATATAACATCCACCAATCGTCCTCCTGCTCTCCCCTGAATGGAACCAATGACATTGGGGACATGTAGCTTGAACTAGTCCTATCGCCAACTCTAAACCACTTGGTCATCCTCAGTTGATACTTTAACATGGTAAGACTGAGAATATGAAGGTAATGATCTAGTCATGGTAAATCCTTGATATCCAGCTCGAGTCTAAGTGAAATCAGATCTTTTCCAGATTCACTTGTATTTTCTTATGATGTTTCCCTTTTTCTTTTATCTTTTTTTTATCTCTTTCTTCATCATCCTCCTCAACTTTCAATAATGCCTCAACTCTCAATAATGCCTCAGCTCTAACTATTGTATCCCTCAAAACCGTATAGTCCTTTGTCTCTGTATGAGGGATTTCCTTGTGAATCTCCTTGTTTAAACCATTTTTAAACATTCTGCACTTGTCTAATCTTCAATAAGATTCACAGTATAATAGGAAACCTGGCAAACTACAACTTGTACTCGGCTGCAGTCATCTTCCCCTTCTTTAGAGCTAAGAACTCTCTCCTCTACTCATCTCTATAAACATCTGGCAAGTATTTCCTCCTAAATATCCTTATAATAACCTCCCATGTCAATACTTGTGGAAACTCTAGTGTATGTAGGATAGTCCTCTACCAGCTGTAGGCATCCCCTTGTAATAAAGAAACCGTGAACTCTAACTTGTTCGGCTACACTGGCCTCTATCATCTCAAATACACGAATCACATGATCTAACCATTCCTTTGCAAATCGTGGATAAGTAATACCTCTAAACTCAACAGCTCCCAATTTCTTCAATTCCTTAAAATTTTTTGATCACACCTAAATTAAAGTCAAAGGTGGATCCCTGTAAATAGGATAATACTATGGAGGTGGTGGTGGATATGGGTAAGCTGGACCATACTAGGAATGGTTTGGGTCATAAGGATCATGTCTAGATCTTACCCTAAAATGAGACATCTAAACAGTCTCATATGGATCTACTTACATATCATGTAATACAATGTCATGCATCAACACTTTCACCTATTCCAGAGATCATATCTATACTCTGATACCAAATTGAAACATCCTCAACATTTCATTTTTATTTAACTCATATTTATACCTTATTACCTATATAAATCTTATTGGATAACATCCATACCTAAATATAGAATAAAACAGATTCAAACAGATTCATTTTTAGTAAAACAGAAGCTTAGCATGGGCTAACAATGTAGGAGCAGGACCCGTGTTAGCCATCGTGCTGACTGGGGATCATATGAGCACGACTCGTGCTGATCAACACCCCATGGGCATGGCCTCGTGTTGATCAACTAAGTTCCTAGATCATTTAACACGCCACTTGTGTTAGCTAGACACGGCCCGTGTTGAATGTCTGCAACTCAATATCAATCTGTAGTCAACCTGTTTTCATCCTCTTATACATATACATTGATCATTCCATATCACGTAATAATTTCATATATCAACATCATTATCAAACATCATTTATGAACCATGAATACTCATCAAAATAGCAACATATCTATCAGGCTATATCAAAATATCAGAGTATACTATAACACATCAACATATCAACATAACATATGAACATGCAAAATGCGGCTGATCAAACTCCTAATGGCATCAGTAGAAAAGAGAATGGATTGGGTAGTAGTTTTCCAACCTGATTACGAAGGTAAGAAACACTCTAATGTAGACACCTATATCACTTTGTACCTGTACCTGAAATCAAACATCGCAGTTGTGTGAGTTGCGGGCTCAGTGAGTAATATTTAGTTCATTTTACCAATATATCGCAAATCAATTGTAAATAAATTGTTTCGTATAAGTGATTGTAGTACTATTATTCTTTGGTCATTTCTTATTTCATCATGAAAATTATATCCATTTCATGAACATTGGCAAATCATGCAATCATGTCAGCCGAAGCTGTATACCTGTCAGCTGAAGTTGTAATCATGTCAGCACTGCATGTCCTGTCAGCCGAAGCTGTAATATATATATATATATATATATATATATATATATACATATATATATATATATACATATATATATATATATATACATATATATATACACATAATTAACGTTCACGTACCTGGTTGCATTTCATTTCTTATTTTTGTATACTTGTTTCATTTGAATCATATATAATTCCATTTTCTTATCGATCATATTAGTACGCACTTTTTGTCATATCATTTCATCATTACTCGCAACTCATAAACTTTTGCAAATTTGTATAATAACCATCAATAATATCAGTTCATATTTTACTTTAATCAAATTGTGAGAAGATTACTCATCTCCTAACTGAAGTACTCTGACCGATACGAGCCTGAACTCTGTCCCTGTCTAACCTGTCATCCTAAACAATAATTTATACGAACCCTTATCACAATCAATGAAATAACTCAATCATATGCATGCTCTGACTTACTTTTAACCATTTCCAACTTAGGCTCTTCATAAAATTATGCTTTAATTAAGAATTACGAAGGATTACCTTTGCGGTTTTATTGCATCGACTTAGGAATCATTATTCAACTTACTACTATGATTCATTCCGTAAAAATTACGGATGATTCCACCTAAATTTCCTCCTTTCTAACTCAATCTCACTCGGTCTCTCTCTCATCTCTCTCTCTCTCTCTCTCTCTCTATTTCTTTTCTATTTTAACCCAAATGAGATTTTTTTTTGAGTTAAATTCCATTCTGTTCAGAGGTAAGGTTGTTCCAACATCAGCACTCCCCGTACTAATTTCCACTTGCCAGCTCATGCTTTAATTTCCCACTTTCTTGGATGATTTACACCTCAGCACGACCCACCCACTGTCCAGCAAGACTCGTGTTATAAGCACGTCCATCGTGCTATTCAAAATTCCCCTTTGTTGTCTTCCAAAAAACTTGGTCGTGCTCTTCCTTAAAACGATCGTGCTCTTCATTTTCCTGCAAGCAAGGCCTTGTGCCGTAAACTTACTTCTTTTTTGTTCCTTAAAACTCAGTGACTTAAATAGATGAGTTTAAAACTTAATGACCAGAGGAGACAAGTTGTGAGTAGTTATTCCTATATCCATACTGTCAATATTAGACTAAAAACAGTTAGAGGAATAGAGGAATTAGGGTTAAAACAAGAATAGGATCAGTAGACTTGGTAAAAGGAAATGTGGTTTCATGGAACATGACATCTCTTGAGACAAGGACATGTTTTGAATCAAAATCATATAGCTTATAACCCTTTACAACCATAGGATAACCTAAAACCCGCACTTTTGTGGATGTTGTGAAAAGTAGAGCTAAAACATAAGCAACTAAACACTCTAAGATCTATATAGAAAGGAACAAAACCATATAGACATTCATAATGCATTTTATGATTTAGGAACGTTGTAGGAAGCCTATTGATTAACAACATAGTTGTAACTACAGTAAATCCCCAAATAAAAGGGCACGGGCAACTTGCAAATGAAATTGGTGTTTATGCTCTACGACAGCATTTTGTTGAGGAGTTTCAACACAACTCAACTGATGTACAATGCCATACTTTGAATAGAAATCTATAACTTTAAATTTGCTCACATTATCCGAACAAATGCATTTAATGGAAACACCAAATTGATTGAGAACATTTGTATAAAACTAAGACAATAACACTAACACATCACTCTTATTTTGCATTAAAAACTTCCAAGTGAATCGAGTGAAATCAGCAACAACGGTAAGAAAGAGACGATACTAAGATAATGAAACTTGGGAATAAGGACCCCGTACATCAGCATGGACTTCAAATGGAAAAGTAGTACACTTAACAAGAGAAGTAAATGGTAAGCATTTTTGTTTTGCACGAGGACAAACCTCACATACATGATACTTTCCACAAACACTAAAATTTCCATCAAGTTTATTCACACCACTAATCTATTCAATTGAAGCATATCCCAACATACAATGTCATACCATAATAGAAGAACAAAATGTAGAGTCCAAATAACCTCTAGAAAGGGGGGATTAAATAGAGGTTATACAAATGACTAGATTTTCAAATTTTTAGCAAGTATAAATGTGAGAGGAAGAGAAGAAAACAGAGACACAAGATTTAGAGTGGTTTGGTGAGCAACACCTACTCCACTACCTAAGCTTTCACTTAGGATTTTCAACAATCCACTAAGCTTTTTTGTTAAACTTAATTTTCAGCTCAAGCTACCTACAAACAATCTGATTTCCAGCTCAAATCAAAGACTCTTCTAGATGAAACACAAAGAACACAAGTAAAGCCAGAGCAAGAACTTAAAAGAAAAAGATGAATCGTTTAGAATGCTTGTGTTGGCCTCTCTCCTCTATTCTTGCTTTTATTTATATGTTCACTTGTGTAACGTCCCAAAATTCCCATTTGATTGAAATACATAGAAAAATGAGGGAAACTTTTTCGTGAATTGTTTTAGGTAATAATTTGGTGGTAAGACATGGGAGCAAGTTTAAATAGAGAGCTTAGGAATCCTTATGGAGTAATCAATTTAGAGAAAGAATAGTCGAGATTAGTTGGGCCGAGTGAAAAAGAGGATTACGAAGTGAATAGGGGACCAAATCCCAAAAGGGCAAAAATGTCCAAACCATGCAACCTTAAGAAACTCTTTTCTTTCTTCTTATTTCCCCACCTCCCACGACATATTCCTTCTTCTTCCCCAACCCTAGCCCAAAACCCTCTTCCTTCAGCCATCTTTACAAAAAGCTGAAGTGAGGAAATTTTCAAGAGGCGATTCTAGGTTACAAATCAAGGTAAGATCCCTCCTTGCTTTAAAGTCCTATATTTTTCCCTAACTCTAGGTTTTCGACCTCATAACTCTCTCGATTTAGCTCCGATTTGAGCAAATGATGGCTTGTTGGAAAACTTAACATGTATACTACCTAGTAGTAACTATATTTTATGTTAAATCTTGGTTTAGGCACATGAAATCTTTGATAGAACGGGAACCCTAAAAAGTAACGAATTTGAGTTTCCTGTGACTGGAGTTTCTTCCGTGTTCTATTGCTTAGGTAAGCTTCCTTGGAGTCTATTGATAGTTTTTTAAGTGTCAATTTAATTGGGTGTTGTATGGTGAGGGAGATTGAAGCAAGGGTAGGAAGGTAGTTAGGGTTATGAAAGGGAAAAGTAAGAGTTAGGATGTTTAGCATATGTTGGAGAGTAAGGATCACAAAAATATACCTATATGAACTTGTGGGAAGCATTAATGAAGGTTAGTGTGAAAAAAAAATTAAATAAGGTGGTTAGGGAAGAACATTAGGTAAAAATGGAATTTATGGAAGGAGAGATAGAGAGGGGCAAGTAAACTAATTTAGCATGCATATCATAAAGCATTTTTTCATTTTGTATGATTTTATGAATTCTAGATTAATGTGAAACCATGATATTGATAATAGGAAATCTGAACCGCTATAAGGGAGGTTCTCAACCGAGCCGTTAGGTGTTTCTTGTGAGGTAAGTAACACGATCGCAACTTTCTTTGTTTGTATGTTTCCTTGAGTGAAAAATGTCTGGGTTGGTTGTTACTTAATGTGTTGATTATGTATGTTGTTTGTATGATTGGTTTTGAGGATGAGTGATTATGTAAGCATGTTTGATTCGATGTGAAAGATTGATGTCTTGTAGTGATTGTCAAAGAGTGATTGAATTGGATGATCGTTAGTGTGCTTATATCTGTTGGCTATACTTAATGGATTGATGTTTGTGTTGAGATTGTTTAATGGTTGAATTCAACACTTGATGTTATAGCATGGCATGAACTAATGATGAATGCATGATTGGTTGTATGGTTGGTGCATATGACATACAGGCATATGGGGCTCATAGGGAGCAAATTAAAAAAAAAAAATGGGTTCTCAGTGAGCAAGAAATAATGGCTTAGTAAGAATGAAATGAGGGAGTGGTTATGGCTCTTGGAAACAAAATTATGGGTAGTATTTATTACACACTATACTGTGGCACAGTGAAAAAGACTCGGTACACTTAAAAGTGTTCGGGCGTGCTAAGCCAAGTAAGGGCAAAATTAAGGCCAAGTAAGGGCGAAATTCAGGCCAAGTAAGGGCATAAATTCTATGGATCTATAGTCCTTTATAAATGATACTCCCAGATGATGAATCTCGTTTGCAAACATCAGTAATATAGCCAAGAAATGTTGTAGACTAAAATCGAATTGGAAGCATGGGTGATCACGTTAAGAGATGCATTAGAGTGATACATTCCCATCCATTATGTAGAATATATTGTGATTTCCTGAGTGTATTTGATTGGAAATTTGAATGAATGAATTGAGTGATTGATGTCATGATTGTTAGTTCATGAAATTATAAAAACTTACTATGTCCTTATGAGGTTAAGTGTTACCTATATTCTTATAAAGACTTGTGAATGTTATGTCAATCAACTTGAATATTTTTTTGGGGATGGAATGGATGAAGTATGCGATGGTATGTTGGTATGTTGTCATGTGATTATATGATTTGGTTGTACATGATCATTGAGGTGAAGTTAGGATTTGATTGGTTGAATGTTAGAGGATTGACATTGTATAAATTGAACCAAAATGTTCTAAGTATCAGTGGCAGAAAACCAGCCATGAACGTGACTGATCCTAGTCACGATCATGACTGGCATTCTAGCCATAGATGGAGGTGTTGAAAACTAGTCACGAACATGACTGACCTCAATCAAGATCGTGACTGGTCTTCTGGTGACCAGTTTTCCATTTCCAAATGGGCATCACGAACGTGACTCAGAGAGTCATGAATGTGACCCCCATTCTAGAATCATTTTGGCATCCTCTTGGCACCCTTTTCATGAGTCACGAACGTGACCACTTGAGTCACGAACGTGACTATGAATCTAGTCACGAATGCGTCCCTTTACTGAGTCACAAACGTGACAAAAATAGCCACGAATATGACCCTAATTCGTGACACAAGTGCTATGAACGTGCACATATTCTGGCTCAAAAACTCATGTTCAAATATGTTTAAGTATGTTCATTGTTTTCCATAGTTCGTAACCTTATTAGATCCTTTTTTATGAAAATGTTCTTATGGATGAAAGACACTTAACTAAAATCAAGTAAACTCATATGTCAAGGTGTAATTCCTAAAACAATACCATGATTTGGTTAGCTTATGATTGGAATTTAATGTGAAATAGTTAAAGGCAAGAGTGAATGTGAAGCCTATTTGTATTGAATGATGAGTTATTTTCCCTCTTGTGTAAGCATATGAATATAAGTGTGAATACCAACTAGTTGAGGAAAGTTGTCCATGTCGGTAAGTGCTGCTTATTGAGTTTCACAACTCACTGCATTTTATGCCTGCCATATTGGCAGGGACTTAAGGGGATACGACGGGAAGATGGTGGAATATTTTGCTTGCTCCGACTCGTACATAAAGAATCGAAGAATCAAGGTGGGTCGTGCACTAGGGTTTGTTCGATCATATGTCATACAAACTGATTTATTGAACATTATAGTGAATCCATTTATTTTGATAGGTTATAATTGAAATGGAATCAAGTAGGTTTCTTTTCTTTTATAACCATATGCATTTTGTAAAAATTTGATCATTTTTTAGATATCCCCTTTACAAACCCTATATAGTTTTAGTTAAAGAAATAAAATGTATATTTTATAAATTTTACTTTTGACTTGTATGTTGTACCATTGTTATTTTCAAATTATGATTGCCAAGTTTGGGTATCACTTGAGCAAAGTAAGTATAAACGAGCAAGAGTGGTAGTCAAATTTGGGGGTCACATCTTGTGTTTTTGCCCAATGGTCTTTGTTGTGGTCAACTTTAAGTTGCTTTTTGAAGTCAACTCTTGTCCACTGTCAGCTTCACCAGTTGACTGGTACATACTGCACTCCAGTATTTTGAACCTTCCAGTCGACTGGTTTAAATTCCAATCGAGTGCTTTACATTTCAGCAGCTTCCAAACTTCCCGAGCATCGACCTCTAGTCGACTGGTCTCATGTCTAATCGACTAATATGCCCTATAGCACACATTAGTCGACTGAAAAACACATAAGTCAATTTTCCTGCTGCTGAATTCAAATTTCAAATCTCCCAAAAAATGAATTAAGAACCAGTTGACTGGTTTTCTTCCCAGTCGATTGGTTTGGGGTTGTGGTCCCCACACTAGCCATTGCTAAACTCCTTGTTGAATTTCCAGTACACCAGTCGACTGGTCTTCACACAGGTCAACTGGTACCACGTAAAATCTTCTTGCTTGACTGCTTTCCACTCTACTCCAGTCTTTTCTTACATAGCCTTTGTCACCAACCTTAGTCTATCAAAACTTAGGGTAGATTTACATTGTTAACCACCATTGGTCCAACAATCTTCTCTTTTTTATTATGATAAAACTTTAGTTAATTTAACAAAGATAGTCTCAAATCAAAAGTGACAAATATGTTATCAAGGTTTTCCTTGTAAAGTGGTTAGCTTACAAGTTTTAATTTAATTCCTTTTGGGTTTTTTCTCCCCCTTAGTCTATGCTCCATTTATTATAGCTAAAAAAATTCATTTTCAACATCTCAACATTTACCATTTCATACCATTAACCAAATACATCACTTTATCAATCTTAGCTTAACAAGTTCATATAATTAACCAAATATGTCAATGTCATCAACTAAACATTCACCAAACATATCATCAACTCATTCATCATCCAAACCATGTACAAATTCCAAACATCATTCAATTCAACAAATTCATAAATTCACATCACTATCTCTTACCACTCTCCCTTTTTTTGTCATAATCAAAGCATATGGAGAAGAAACACAAATAACTATACAAACACACCATTAAATTATAATTAACCATACATAATCGAACATCTAAAACAAAGAATCCAAATACATAGATTAGATATTCATTACAGATTAGATATCCATTACATCCTAGACAAATAATCCAAAACCATAGTTAATAAATCCATTATATGTAACGCCTCCATTTTTGGATTCGGGGGTCACATTACATCCTAAGGAAACATCAAAATAACAAATCATCCAAGTTCATAGAAACATCCAAATATACAACAACACAAATATAGATAACAAATGCATATGATGATCACGATTGAATGTGGGTCAGAATGGTGCCAAGCAACACTAAGGATGAGCAACATCATTGATGCAGTAAGTAAGCTTGTCCCAAATCTTCTCAACAAAAGAAGAAACCTTCTCAATCAAGTGACCCATGGATCTAATCTCCTCCTGAAGTTCTGTACGCATAGTCCCTATTTCTTGATGAACCTCACCAAGTTCCATTCTAAGAGCCACCATCTTTTGATAACCCACATGACTACGCCTAGCCGAGCTCCCCCTATGAGTAGCATCATGAAAAGTCTCACCTTCCTCAGCCGGTATAAAATGAAGTTGATTTGCATGAAGTGCATACATCCACCCTTGTTCAATAATTTTCACTAACTGCATAGTCTTTAGGTTCATCGTTGTAACTTTCTAATTGTGAGGGAAGGGAGTGAAGGCTTCTCCTTCTTGGTCAATCTAGTTTTCTTTAGAATCTTGGTAATTATCGCTCCAAAAGGCATCCCCTTTGGCTTAGAGGAGTAGTGATAAAGCTCAGCATAGAGGAGTTGTCGCTTTTTCCATCATACACAACATTAAATGTGGGAAGTTAATCTCTCTCCTCTCCTCAAGATGTCAAATTATCTCCACACAAAGATTTGTAATGTGGTTGTTGCTTGCCTTCTTTGAAAAAATATTCCAGTTGATCGCATAGTGAAGCAACCTATAGTGCACCAGTATATCCATTGCCTCCAGGAGCTTGTCACTAGAGACTACCATGCCTAAGATGACAGAAGCCATCCTCAAGGTTAAAATTCCACTCTTATTCCAATTCTGATTCCTCATCTGAGTCATTCGAATTCTTAGTGCTATCCATGCTTTTATCATCATTGGAGTAAGTAGGTCGAACTCTATCTTTTTTCATCCCAAACCAATGACGTAAATTATCCTTCGTTATGGTAAGCTCCTTGCTCTTCACCCTAGCACTAAGAATCGTACCCCGATTTGCATCACCAGTAATCGTAATGTGCATGTTGGCATAGAATTCTCTAACTAAATCCTCATAGATGTCATCCTCGTAACCCAACACATCAAAGATACCTTTTTCTCTAAAATCCTCAAACAATTCAACATATGGTGATTTTCAAAAGATTTACCCAATGAAACTTAATATAGGGGATGAGGATTTCTGTGGTAAGTACCTTGGTGTAGATCTCCTGTCCAGTGTGTATGAATTGAGAAAGAACTCATTCACGTTCTCTAGATGCTCCCCTTGAGATCAAGGCCCATGCATCCTAGTGGGTTCCAGATGAGATTTCTTGCTAGGTTGCTCTTGTTGGGGTTGCTTTTTTGGTTCTCTATGAGCTTTTGCATTTGTTCTTGCCATATTTTGAAAATTTGGTAAGTTAGGTTTTGTGGAGGAATGTTGTGATTTGGGCAGATTTAGAGGTGTTTAGAAAGGGATTTTACAGAAATTAAAGTGTTTATGATGTGGGTAAATGGATTCAGAGATTGATTTTAGTGTTGATTTGAAGTTTTTGGTCGATTGGAGGAAGGATAGGTCGAGTGGAGAGGGTTTGGGTTTTGAAGGATATGAGCGAAATGATGGTTTGTGGTTGTTTTATGCTTTTGTTCGTGTTACCAGTCAATTGGTAAGTGTATTAGTTGACTGGTGGTCGAGGGTTGTAATGAGTAAACTCGACTGCTAGCCAACTGGTCTAAATGCTAATCGACTGGGTAGTGGTTAAAATCTTATCCGAGGCTTCTGTCTTGTTTGACACTCAACTTATATTTTTACTAGACGACTGGATATGATTAAATTTAGTCCCAGAGCTACTAACTTGTTTGTCACTCAATTGATCTCCTTATTAGTCAACTAGTATGTCTTCACACTGATTGTCCAAAATTTTCTGACCATTTAGTCGACAGTAGGATTAACTAGTTGACTGGTATATAAGTAAGTCGACTGGTGAGTCCTATTTTCAACTTCCCAAAACTCCTTGACCTGATAGTCGACTAGCTTAAAGTGCAGGTCAACCTATTTTTTGGAAAATCACCTTCCAGTCGACTTGTAACTATGTAAGTAGATTGATTTCCTGGAAAATTCACTATACTCGACTAGTGTCTTCACTAGTCGACTGGTTTTCATTTCAGAACTTTTCCAACCTACAACCTACACATTTTACTCGATTAACTTCGATTCTAGTCGACCTGTAAACCCTCTAGTAGCCTTTTGCCGCTTCTTTCACCATTTTCTTCTTTGCCAAACCTAGTTGCTCAAGTGAGGCTTGTACCTATTGGCCACTTTGTTGTACTTAGTGCTTATTAATGTATAATGTGATGACAAAATAACATGTAAATCAATTATACAAATACATTATATAGAATTCAAATCACATATGCTAATTCTCATTTTAATGCCATTAAATGTATCTCCATTCAATGGTTTCGTGAGAATGTCAGCCAATTGGTCATTAGTAGGTACAAATTTTAGACATATATTGGTCACCTTTAAGATAATGATCACGCAAGAAATTATGTCTAATTTCTATTTGTTTAGTCCTACTATGCAAAATTGGATTTTTACTCAAGCTTATGGCACTAGTATTATCACAATATATTGGTATATTTTTAACATGAATGTCATAGTCTAAAAGTTAATGCTTAAGCCAAAGTACTTGTACACATGTACCCTGCGGCTACATATTCAGATTCAGCCGTAGAGATTGCAACACTAACTTGCTTTTTGCTACCCTATGAGATCAAAGATGCACCAATAAAGTAACATGTACCACTGGTGCTCTTCCTATCAATCCTACAACCA
This sequence comes from Breynia disticha f. nivosa, assembly GCA_948193385.1. Classification (NCBI taxonomy): domain Eukaryota; kingdom Viridiplantae; phylum Streptophyta; class Magnoliopsida; order Malpighiales; family Phyllanthaceae; genus Breynia; species Breynia disticha. Next base: position 18,581 of record CANYCX015731208.1, read on the forward strand.
CAATGATCAGCATCACTATATGCATAAAAATTAAATGCATCACAACTAGGATACCAAAGCCCATGATCAATAGTATTAATTAGATATCTAAAGATGTGATTGCAAACAACCAAATGAGATATCTTAGGACATGATTGGAATCTAGCATACAAGAATGTAGCAAACATTATATCCTGTCTAGAGGCAGTTAAATATAAAAGAGAGTCAATCATTCCTCTATATACCTTTTGATTCACATCTTCTTCTTCTTCATTTTTCTCTAGTTTAAGGTTTGAAGCCATGTGAGTCTTAGCATGCTTGCACCCTTCCATTTTGAACTTTTTAAGTAGTTCCTTTATGTACTTGCTTTGATGAATGAAGATCCACTTATCTAGTTGTTTGATTTGAAGCCCAAGAAAGAACTTTAATTCTCCCATCATGCTCATTTTGAATTCACCTTTCATAAGCTCACTAAGCTCATTGCATAAAGATTGGTTAGTAGCACCAAATACAATATCATTAACATATATTTGGCAAACAAGCAAATCTTTTCTTACTCTTTTAATAAAAAAAAGTGTTATCTACTTTGCCTCTAACATAATCATTTTGAGTAAGAAAGTTACTTAACCTCTCATACCATGCCCTTAGAGCTTGTTTGAGTCTATACAAGCCTTTGTTGAGCTTGTACACATGTTCCAAATTATCCATATCTTCAAAATTGGGAAGTTGCTTTACATAGACTTCTTCTTGAATATAACCATTCCAGAACTCGCTCTTCACATCCATTTGAAGAAGCTTGATTTTTCTATGTGAAGCAAAGGCACACAAAAGTCTAATTGCTTCTAACATAGCAACTGAAGCAAATGTTTCTTCATAATCAAGTCCTCCCTCTTGGTAGAATTCTTGAGCTACCAATCTAGACTTATTCTTTACCAGTTCCCCATGTTCATCCCTCTTTATCTTATTTACCCATTTGAGTCCTACTATGGTCTTGTCCTTGGGTGGAGGTACAAGTTCCCACACTTTGTTCCTCTTGAATTCATTCAATTCTTCTTGCATTTCCATCACCCAATTATCATCTGCTAAAACTTCCTTAATGTTCTTCAATTCTATCAATGATACAAAATGCCGAGTTGCTCATATGCTCATTGAGTTCCCTTCTTGTTCTAACTCTATCACCAATATTTCCTGTTACTTGCTCCATTGGATGATTCCTCATATTAACCCATGTAGTTGCATTTGAGGTTTGACCAACTTCTTTATCTTCAAACTTCTCATCCTTTAGCTCTACTTCCTTCATCATCTTCTTAAATTCTTACATTCTTTCTTCAACACCTACATCATTAAAAGCACATACCTTTTCTGGGGGTGAAACTAGATCATTGAATTTAACATGAATGCTTTCTTTAATAACTCTAGTTCTATAGTTCTATACTTTATATGCTTTGCTAGTAAGTGAATATCCTAAGAATGTTCCTGCATCCAATTTCTTATCAAATTTACCTAAGTTATCTTTTCCATTGTTATGAATGAACAATTTGCAACCAAATGGATGGAAATAGGAAATAGGAAATAGTAGGCTTTTTACCTTTCTATAGTTCATAAGGAGTTTTGAGCTTATCTCTCTCCTTAAATGAACTCTATTGATAACATAGTAAGCCGTGTTCATTGCTTCTGCCAAAATGATTTAGGTAGTTGGTATTCATTGAGCATTGTTCTACTCATCTCCTCTAAGGTCCTATTCTTTCTTTCCACCACTCCATTTTGTTGAGCTGTTCTTAGAGTTGAGAAGTTGTGTCCAACTCTATACTTGTCATAAAGCTTTGTGAACAGCTCACAATTGAATTCACCACCATGATCCGTTTTTATGGCTATTATTGCCAAGCTCTTCTCATTTTGGACCAACCTACACCACTTGGAAAAGTCATAGAAAGCATCATTCTTATTTACAATAAATCTTACCCGAGTAAATCTAGAGAAATCATCAACAATCACCAATGCATAATATTTTTCACTTAAGCTAGCATACCTAGATGGTCTTACCAAGTCCATATGAATCAACTCAAGTATTCTACTCGTGGTTATTTCCAATTTTCCGTTAAATGATCCTCTAACAATATTACCTTTCATGCATGACTCACAAATATGTTCTTTTGAGTATTTCAACCTAGGCAATCTTCTAACAATTTCATTCTTTGCAAGTTTAGTTATCAATGTTAAAGGTGCATGTCCTAGTCTCATATGCCACAAAGATGCATTATCATCTATAGTTACCAAACATTTTTCATTGAATGATGCATCATCATGCAAGTTCACAATATAAGTATTTCCATGTCTCAAGGCAATAAAAGTAATTTTTTCATTCTTGAATACAATGCAATATGTAGATTCAAATTGCACATCATATTCTATGTCACATAATTGAGAAACACTCAAAAGATTATGTTTAAGATCATCGACCATGAGAACATTATTAATGGTTGGTAAAGGTTCCTTACCCACTCTACCAATACCAATGATTCTACCTTTGTTATTATCCCCAAAAGTCACATAACCATTTTCGTTTGGTTTGATGTCCACAAATGAGCTTTTATCCACACTCATGTGCCTTGAGCATCCACTATCTACATACCAAGTACTAGGTGGAGC
>CANYCX015731459.1:0-17914 GCA_948193385.1 Breynia disticha f. nivosa
AATATCTTTATAATGTACATTTATGTATATATCTTGTTTAAAAATTGTAGTTCAAATATTAATTATCATCAATTTATCATTTTTCTATAAAGAAAAGTTTATATGCACATCTTATTACTAGTTATAAATAATTGTTCGAAATAATAATAATTAAAAATAAATATATTTTATATTTAATTCAAAGTTTAATGATTAATTTTTCAACCTAAAATAAAATTATGTGTATTCACATTTTGTTATAGATTTAAATTTTAATTAAAAATATTGTATAATTATTTCATTTATTTAAAAAAATTAAATACATATACATGTTATTTTTCGGTTCTTCAGTTCGGAACGGTTTGGTACAGTTCGGTATGGTTCGGTACTGTTATTTTCTAATATTCAGAACCGTCCCGTATAAAATTTTCAGAACGGTTCGGTACGGAAAAAGTCAAAGTCAACGGTTCTTTTTTCGGTTCAGACCTATTCGCTTCGGTTTTTTGGTTCGGTTCGGAAATCTCCAAGATCCGTGCTCAGTCCTAGATACGATGTCTAGTCACCTCGAGTTGGGATCAAATAACCTCGAGACGGGATCGATTCATACGAAGACGGGGTCGAGCCACTCGGATACGAATCGATTCAAGCCGAGACGGGGTCTAGTCCTAATGAGAAAAGATGTAGTCACATAGTGATGCATTCGATATTCATTGAGATGGGTTGAGTCATAGTGAGACGCGATCTTATCACCATGAGACGCTGTTGGGTCACGCCGAGACACGGTTGAGTGTCGTTAAGACACAGTCGAGTCATACCAAGATAGCGTAGAGTCACGTCAAGATTGGTCCAATGATGCCTGGACGCGGTCGAGTCACGCTCGGATCATGCGGAGACGCGGTCTAGTAAAGCTCGACTCCCGTCAAGACGCGGTCGAATCACGCTCGGTTTATGCTGAGACATGTTTTAGTCACGCATATGCGGGGCCATGTCAAGCCGAGGCGGGGTTGATTCACGTTGACATATGGTCGATTCACGTTGGGATCATGCCAAGACGCGATTGAGTCACTATGAGATTGGTTGAATCACACTGAGATGGGCCAAGTCACATGTACACGTCGTCGAGTCACGCTGAGAAGGAGTTGTGTTACACCGATATGCAGTCAAGACATGGTCGTGTCAGGCCAAAACAAGGTTATGTAACAGAGAGACAAGTCGAGCCCCATTAAGATGCGGTCACATCACATTTGGATCATGCCAAGAATAGCCAGATGGTATCGTGACACGACGAGACGCCATTGAGTCACGTTGAGAGACGATCGAGTCACACAACATAGGATCGAGTCACACAGAGATGTGGTCGAGTCACGTCGAGATGTTATCAAGTCAAGCAGAGACCGACTGAGAGACGTTGAGATGCAATCGAGGTGTGGTCGAGTCATTTCCAAATGCGGTCGAGTCAAGCTGAGACGGGGTGGAGTCACGTTGATAAGTCATGACGAGAAGCGGTACAATCAAGCTCAGATCTCGTCGAGATGCATTCGAGTAATGATTAGTCATTTTGAAATGCAGTTGAATCATGATAAGATGGGGTCGAGTCATCTTGATACGAGATCGAGTTATGGTTTAACGCAGTCGAGGCATGCTCGTATCTTGCTGAGACGTAATTGAATCACGTTGAGATGACATCATGTCACGCAAAGAAGGGGTCGAATCACGCCGACATGCGGTCGAGTCACTCCATGACGTGGTTGAGTCATGCATGACGGGGTTGAGTCACACCGAGACGGAGTCGAGTCATGTTGAGAGAAGGTCAAGTCATGCGGAGATGAGGTTGAGTCACTTTGAGACGACGTGGAGTGTTGCTCGTATCACTCTGAGACACAGTAGCGTAAAGTTCGTATCCTACCGACATGCGATCAAGCAATTCTCGATTCACGCTGAGATGTAGTCTGGTCACCCGTGGATTGCGCTAAGGCGTGGGGGAGTAACGCCGAGAGGAGGTTGAGTCACGTTGAGACGGGGCTGAGTTAGGGCGAGACGCGGTCAAGTCACGTCGAGAGGGGGTCAATTCTCTCGGAGACGAGGTCGTGTACGCTGAGATGCAGTGGAGTCATGCTGAGTCGGAGTTGAATATTGTCGAGATGGTCGAGTCACGATGAATACGCGTCGAGATAGGGTCGTGTAATGCTGAGCTCACACAAAAAAGTATGTCCTTTTGAGGCACTGTATATTCCTGCTCGAATTACGTCGAGCCAGAGTCGAGTCATACAGCAACATGTTCGAGTCACATTGAGATGCATTCAAGCCATGCTGAGACGGGGTCGAGTCTTACCGAGACACATTCAAAATGTGGTCGAATCATTCCCAGGAGGGATCGAGTTACAGCAAGACTGATCATGTCACCCCAAGATGTGGTCGATTCACGTCGAGACATGTTGGAGTCACTCTCGAATAATGCCAAGACGGGGTCAAGCCACGCTGAGATAGGATCGTGCCAGGCCGAGACACAGTTGTTTCAAGAAGAGACAAGTTTAATCACATTGAGATAGGGTTGAATCACGTCGAGATCGGTCGAGGCATGCCTAATGGTAGTATAGTTGCGATCGAGGATCGATTGAGTAACGACGAGATGCAGGCAATTCATGCTGAGTCAAGGTCGAATCACGCTAACATGGTTCAAGCCACGTTAAGACATGACTGAGTCAAGCCAAGACGCGATTGACTCACACCGAGATGATGTTGAGTGACCAGAGATATGGTTGAGACGCGCTGATGGGGTCGAGTCATGCTTAGATGCAGTTCAATCATGTCAGACGCGGTCGTGTCACGCTTAGATGCAGTCGAGTTATTCTTGGATCCCACCGAGACGGGGTCTATTCATACTGAGATGCGGTTGCATAATGCCGAGACACAATCGAGTCATCCTCACATCATTCCAAGAAGGGTTCGAGTCACGTCAAGAAAGGTGGACAAACATCAAGACTAGGTCGAGCCACGCCGATACGAGGCCGAATAATGTCGAGATAGGGTCGAATTACGTCGATGCATGACTGAGCAGAGGCGAGATTGAGCCACGCAGAGGCGCGTTTGAGTCATGCCGAGGCGGGTCGAGACATATCGAGATGAGGTCTAATCACATCAAAAAGAGATCGAGTCATACCAAGACGAGGTCCATTCGCACTGATATGTAGTTGAGTCAAAATAAGACACAGTCGAGTCCAGCGAGTCAAGTTTAGATGCGGTCGAGTTATGCTGAGATAGGGTTGATTCCCTCCAAGACAGGGTCAAGTCACTTTGTGACAGTGGCAAGTCATGATCGAGTCACAGCAAGACGAGGTTAAGTCAAGCTAAGAGGATGCTGAGATGCAATCGAATCACGCTTCAATCGCGTCGAGACGACGTGGAGTCACTTTATGACGGGGTTGAGTTACGTTGCGACGAGATCGAATCACGCCTTCCATGCTAATTCTAACCAACATTCAAGACCCACACAATATCTTAAAAGAAGGGTTACCTAGGAGTCCTAATGTATGTGACCAACATTTGAGATATTTGACGTGTTTCAAATTGGGAGGGCAACTTTATGACTTAATATTTTCTAGGGATTCAAGTTAATGATGACTTTCTTGACATATTCTTTGTCATTCATCCATGCATATTAGATATATTGTGCATAACCAGTAAATGTGAAAAACATGGGCAAAAATCCTACGACTAAGATCTAGCTTAATAGTCTTATCGATCTTCAAGCTTGTGGGCTCTAATTCTGGACATTTTTGGGGTCTCTACTCTGGTTTGGTGGGCTTCGAACATCATGGGAATAATGTAGGGTTTAACTATATTTTTCCTAGGCATGACGTCTCGTTTCTTACAACACAATACTAAGTACTTAAAAGATATTTACAATAATTCTTACGAGGTATGCATGCCCCATTTAAAAATACAAAACCCTAGGCCCATGAATGCACCATGTATAATCATTCATCACATCAAAGAAAACATACACGACAATAAACATTCATGGATCAAACAAAGTATTTAAATTAAGGCAAGCCTTATTAATGAAATCCTTTTTGTGGGCTAATTAGGATTAAACCTTGTGACAGGCTTGGACTAAGGCCCAATAGGCTCATTAAATGAACCATCTCCTAAAGGCCCTAACACTAAGCGAAATTTCTATTTCGCCAATTTCAACAATATCTATGTTAGTGTAAGCCCTAGCCCAATACAGTTGTTTGTAACTTTTATTACTCAGTAATAAAATTATGAGGTATTATTTTATCACTTTACCTATTGACCTGTGGTATGTGTTTGATAAAATATACAAGAATGTTAACTAAGTGCTTAAGGTATCACGGCTGAGGACCTTGATAGTATAACCAGGAAGTTATGCGATTAACATTCTAAATATTCCTACTCGCTTGTTTCCATGAGAATGGAAATGAATTAAGACTAACGTGACCGTAAATGGTTGACAAGTATGGGTATAATGTAGGACATTGTAACCATACTTGTCAACCATTTGCGATATCTAGCAAAGTACATAGGTATAATGTAGGACATCGTATTTAGAGAGCAATCACTAGTTGCAATGTTAAATATTATCCTTCGACTGAGAAACTATGTTATTTATTGTGACTTTTAGTTTACTTTGACATAGACCAAACGTGACCGTCAATGGTTGACAAGTATGGGTATGATTGTGTATGGTAAGAATTACAAGTGAAAGCATGAGTGAAGTGAAGAGATTGACCCTCTCACGAAAACGAGAGAAGATATCACTGGCCGCTTGATAGACAAGATTGGGAAGAGTGTGGGCACACCCGAATGAAATTATTAGGTCATTTATTTAAACTTATCAATTTTATGATAAAGATTAAAAAAGTGATTTAGCACTAAATGAGAGTGTTTGGGACATGCCTTATGCTTATCATGATATCGGAGGTCAAGGGATGAATTTGAATAGTAGTAGACACTGCTAGTCAGCTATTTAATTTAGGATGATCATACTGTCTTACTGGAGACTGCTTATAATTTATGAATTATTAAATTCATTACCTTTATTAGTTAGTCCTACAGATAACACATGACTAATGGAAAGCCAAAAAGAGTATTTTTATCTTAAGTTAGGACAATGGGCAGGTATTTCAAATGAATTTTATTTTAATTAAACACTTAACAAAGTTCTAATGGCATTAGGATTGTTGGTTAAGAGATTTAATAAGCTACAACTCTTGTTTATAAAAACAACTAAAAACCCTAAACTTTAAAAGACGTGTGAGCCATCCCTTAATCACCCCTCTAGCCGTGATTTTCCACTAAAAGATCAAACACTTGATTCTTCGATTTTCTCTAAGCAGGAAGAGAGTTTAAAGGGCTGATCATACTATTTGATGAACGTGGTGCACTCTTTTTCGCAAGAAACTCATCCATTCGTGACAATAAGAGGTGAACCAAATTTACTCTTGTTTTAGTACACTTTTCTCTAATCCGTGTGTTGGTTTTGTAAAGGAACTATGTCTGTGTTTCTTGGAAAAGGTGTCACAAAGGTCGTTTAGGAGTATTTCAAGGTGGGAGTTACTTTCTTGGCACAAAACAGACACAACATTGAAGGAAAGAAAGCAAAGTAAGTTTTTTATTTCCTTAAAGCTTTCGTATTTATGATAACTGGTTATCAACTATAGATCAATGTAAGGTTTCTTTATTTTTTATGATGATCTTGGCTGCCTGTAGTGTGTTTTTGTATGTTGTTTCTGTTGCCATAAAACTCAGAAGACACTAGAAACCCAACAATCTAACATACATACATTAAAATCAAAATTGCATAATTTAAAGAGTAGTGTGCAACTCGAAGTTATGCAAGAGGATGTAGATACACAGATTTTTGTAGAGGATAGTGAGGAGATGGACTCAACTCCACAAGAAGTTGTGGAAAAGAGCCCATTATAAAAGTACCTAGAAGATCAAGTATGATACATTGTAATTGACAAGCAGGATATCATAATCGTTGATCATAATGAACCTACTTCTTACCAAGAGGCCTTGAAAAGTCCTAACTCGAAAACTGGCAAGAGGCCAAGAAATCTGAAATGCAATTAATGTATGATAATCAAGTTTGGGACTTGATGGATCCACCATAAGGTGCTAAGGTAATTGAATGCAAGTGGATCTTCAAAAAGAAGGCAGGAGGTATCTTCAAACAAGTTGATGGTATCGACTTTGATGAAATATTTTCACCAGTAATTATGCTCAAATCCATTAGGATATTGTTTTTCATAGCTGTATATTGGAATATGAGATATGGGAAATCGATGTCAAAATGGATTTCCTGAATGGAAACCTCCTTAAAAATGTTTACATGAAATAACCTGAGGGATTTATCGATCCTAAATATCCTAATAATGTATGCCAACTTAAGAGGTCCATTTACGGACTTAAGCAGGCATCCCAGAGCTAGAACCTTCATTTTGATGACTCCATTAAGGAGTCTTTATTCACGAAGAACAACGATGAGCCTTGTGCTTATTAGAATTTCAATGGGAGCATAGTGTTGTTCCTTGTGATATATGTCGATGACATCCTGCTCATTGGAAACAACATTTCAGCATTGCAACAAGTTAAGCAATGGTTGAATACGTGTTTCTTTCTAAATGAAAGGCTTAGGGGAAGCTGAGGTTATACATTGTATAAGGATCTATGGAGAATTATCATAGCATCTCTTAGGACTAAGTCAAGAAAAGTGCATAGATAAGATACTGAGGCGGTTCAGTGTGGAACAACGCAGGAAGGGATTGTTTCCCTTACAGCAAGGGATATTTCCCTCTAAGAAGGATTTCCCATCCTCTAAAGAAGAGAGAAATGAAAAAATAAAGTCCCATATGCATCAGCTATAGGATACATTATGTAGGCTATGTATTAGGCTGGATGTTGCTCATGCACTGAGTATAACCAGTACGTTCCAACAGGATCCCAAAGAGATCCACTAGTCTGTGGTTAAGACAATTCATAAAAATTTAAGAACGACTAAAGACTTGTTCTTAATGTATGAAGCTCAAGAAGAACTCAGTGTTACAAGCTACACTAATGCTGCAACCTCGACAAACAAGGACGATGCAAAAGCACAATCGGGATGTATATTCTTATTGAATGGAGGAGCTGTTAACTGGAGGAGCTCTAAGCAGAGAATAGTGGCAGATTCTACAACAAAATTGACTATATAGCAGTGTCTGAGGTAGTGAAGAAAGCTATTTAGATCAAGAAGTTCATTACAGGACTAAGAGTCGTCCCATCTATCCTAAATCCTTTGGATATTTTGTGTGATAATAATGGGGCCATAGCACAGGCCAAGAAGCCTTAAAATCACCACCAATCCAAACACATACTCAAAAAGTTCCATCTCATTCGATAGATCATCAATAGAGGAGATGGGAAGGTGATCAAGGTTCCAAGTGAAGACAATGTTGCAGATTCAGTGACCATTAGGACTAGTGCAGTTGAGTTAAGCTCGGATAAACTTGAGACGCGGTCGACTCATCCTAATACCAGGTCAAGTCACGCCGAGATGGAGTTGAGTCATTCCGAGCTATTGTCTAGTCATGCCCAGACATGGTCGAGTGACATTAAAATATGGTCGAATACGCATAGACGCGGTTGAGTCACGCTTGGGTCACAGTGAGATGAGGTCGAGATAGGGTGAAACATTGTGGAGTGATACCGACAGGTGGTTGAGTCACTCCAAGAGGGGGTCGAGTCACTCCAAGCGGGGGTCGAGTCACGTTGAGTCACTGTCGAGTCACGTTGAGTATGGCATAACGAGTTTGAGCCAAACCGAGATGGGATTGAGTAACACTCAGATCATACCTGAGATGTGGTCTAGTCACATTGGGATCACGTCAACAGACGTTTGATTAAAGCCCAGATCACGTTGAGATGCAGTCGAGACAAATTCGAATCACACCGATACGCAGTGGATTCAGAGTCAGATCACACTAAGATGCAATCAAGTCACGCTAGGAAAACATCGTTATGTGGTCGAGTCATGCCGAGATAGGATCAAGTCACATAGAGATAGGGTCAAATCATGCTGAGACGCGGTCAAGTTACACTAGGATCATGCCTTAATGTGGCTGAGCCATACCTAGACCAGGTCGAGTTATGCACAGACATGGTCGAGTCATGCCGAGATGGAATCTAGTCACACCGAGAAGCAGTCAGAATGTGGTCGACTCACGTCGAGATGAGATCGGGTCATGCAAAGATGGGGTGCAGTCAAGCCGAGACGAGGTCGAATTACGCCGGATGGGGTTGAGTGACATCGAGAAATGGTGGTCACGTCGAGACACGGGCGAGTAATACCAAGACTAGATTGTGTCAAGACGAGAAACAGTCAAGTCCCGACGACACGAGATCGAATCACGCCGAGTCTCTGTATAGTCACGCTGAGGAGGGGTAGAGTCATGCTTAAATCCGGTCGAGATTTGGTCGAGTCTCGCTAAGATCACATAGAGACGAGGTGGAGTCAAGTTTGGATCACGTCGAGGCAGAGTGCAGTCACACCTCGACCTGGTAGAGTCACGAAGAGACAGGTTGACTGATATTGAGATACAATTAACTCACATTGAGGCACGATCGTATCACAGCGTGATGGGGTTGAGCCACACAGAGAAGCAGTCCAGTCACGGCGAATGGTGTCGAGTCACGCTTGGATCAAGCTGAGATGCAGTGAAGTCATGCCGAGACAGTGTCGAGTCAAGGTGAGACAGGATCTAGTCATGCTGAAGGGCGGTTGAGTCATGTTGAGACGGGTCGAGTCACGTAGAGACGTCGTCAAGTCATGTCGTGACGGGGTCGAGTCGTGATCGGATCATACCGAGATGCTATCAAGTCACAGTCAGATCACACTGAGATGTGGTCGGTTATACTTGGATCACCCCAAAATGGGATCGAGTCATGCTCGAATCAAACTGAGACGTGGTTAAGTTCATGACGAGACGTGGTCGAGTAATGCCGAGATAACTTGAGTAAAGTTGAGACAGGTTTGAGCACGCAAAAGCAATGTCGAGTCACGCCAAGACAAGGTGGAGTCATGCTCTGATGATATCGAGATGTTATCAAATCAAGCTCGGCTCATAGCAAAAAGTAGTCGAGTCACGTTCGCATCTCGTCGAGATGCTGTCAAGTGACCTTCGAATCTCGTTAAGACGCTATCGATTCACACTCAATTCTTTCCGAGACGAGGTCAAGTCACGTCGAGATGCACTCGAGTCATGTAGAGATTCTATCGAGTTATGCTGAGAGACACTTGATTCGCGTCGAGAAGTGGTTGAGTCATGCTCGAATCACGCCGAGATGCTGTCAAGTCTCAATTGTCTCATACTGTAAAACAATCGAGTCACGCTCAGAACACGCCGAGAGACAGTCAAGTCATGCTCGGATCACGTCGAGAAGCAGTCGAGTCACGTCTAGATCACACTAAGATGGGGTCAACTCACATCGAGATGGGGTTGAGTCACGCTAAGATGCAGTAGAGTCATGCCAAGACGATGTTGAGTCATGCTGAGATGTGGTTGAATCACGCGAGATGCAGTCGAGTCAAGCTTAGATACTACCAAGTTGCAGTCGATTCATGCTCGGATATCGTTAAAAAGAGGTTGAGCCACGTGTCTTGCTGAGATAGGGTCAAGTGACGTAGTGATGTTGTCGTCACGTCGAGACAAGGTCGAGTCATGTTGTCGAGTCATATCGAGACACGGTTATGTCATGCTTTAAAACAAGCTGAGAAGCTGTCAAGTCATGCAAAGACACTGTTGATTCATGTCGAGACATGGTCGAGTCACACCAAGAAGAGGCGGAGTCACACCAGGATGCAACTGAGTCACCCTCAGATCACACGAATACGCAGCTGAGTCAAGCTCGATCCTTTTTAGACACGGTAGAGTGACGTCGAGATGACATGGCATCATGCTGAGCCTAGGTCGAGTGACGATGAGATGAGGTCGACTCACTTCGAGACGTGCTCGACTCATACCGAGACAGGATTGAGTCGCTCGAATCACGTTGAGTTCGAGTCACACTAGATGTTATTGATTAACAACGGGATGGGATCGAGTCAAGCTGAGTGGCAGTCGAATCACGCTGAGATGAGATCAGGTAATGCTAAGATCTGGTTCAGTCTCGCCAAGACGCCATCGTGTCATGCTTTGATAGGGTTGAGTTGCGTTGAGACGAGGTCGAGTCACTCAAATAACTTCAAAACGCGATAGAGTCATCTTCGGATCACACCAAGACATCGTTAAGACAAGCTTGGGTCCCGTCACGACGCAGTTGATTCACGCCGAGATCACGCCGAGACACGGTCAAGTCAAACAAGGCCCATACCATGACAAAGTTGAATGACATCGAGATGGGTCAAGTCACACCGTGATTGGTTCGAGTCACATCGAGATTGGGTCAAGACGCGGTCGAGTTACGTCGATATGGGGTCAAGCTATTCAGGGAAACGATCAAATCATGTTGAGATACGATCGAATCACGTCGAGACACGAATGAGTCATTCTTAAATCACATCGAGACACTGTCACTCTCAGCTCATGCAGTCAAGTTAAGTGTTGATCACGTTGAGACGTCATCGCATTGTAGTCAGATCACGCCGAGCCAAGGTCAAGTCACGTTGAGTTACAGTCTTGTCACGCTTAAATCATGCCACGACACAGTGGAGTAACAGTAATACTGGCCCGAGCCACCCTACAACGGGATTGGGTCAAGAGGACACGCAGTCGGGTCACGCCGAGGCGGGCATAGTTATGCTGAGGCTCGGTCGAGACGTAGTCGAGCACACCGAGATGAAGTCAAGTCAAATTCAGACGTAGTCGAGTCCCTCTGAGACAAGGTCATGTCATGCCGAGACGCGGTAGAGTCTCACATACATCACACCAAGCCGTAGTCAAGTCATACTCTGATCATGCTGGGAAACAGTCGACTCATGCCTAGACATGCCGAGTCACTCCGAGACAATATCGAGTAACGTTGAGAGACGGTTGAATCGCGCTCACATCACGCCGAGAAGTGACCGATTCACGCTTTGGTCACGACAAGATGCAATCGATTCGTGTTGAGGTGGGGTCGAGTCATGCTATGACCTCGTTGATTCACGCTCAAATCACTTTAAGACGTCGTTGAGTGTGGCTGAGACGAGTCAAGTCATATAGAGATGGGAGTAAATTGAAACACAGTCGATTCATGCTGACGTGCAGTAGAGTCATGCCGAGAGGAGTTCGAGTTACTTGGAGACAGAATCGAGTCACGCATATGCAGTCGAGTCAGGCTAATATGCGATCGAGTCTCCCTTAGATCGCGTTGAGAAATGATTGAGTCTAGTGTTAATCATGTCAAGACGCAGTTGAGTCACAAGAGACATAGTTGAGTCATGTCATGAAGCGGTCGCGTTAGTTTGAGAAGCGTTCGAGTCACGCGAAATGCAGTCGAGTCACATCGAGATGAGGTGGAGTCACGCCTATATAAGCTTCAGTCACAGCAAGAAGGGTGGAGTCATGCCGAGACTCGATCGAGCTACACCGAGATGAAGTCGACTCACGTCGAGTAACGCTTGGCTCACGCTGAAGAATGATAGATTCAAGCTTGAATCACTCCAATATGTGGTCGAGTCACGCACACATCACTATGATATGCGGTCGAGTCATGGTCAGATAACGTAGGGATGTGGGGTTGAGTCACGTTGATTAACGGTCAAGACATGCCAAGACGGGGTCGATTCACATCAAGTCGAGTGATGTCGCCATGCAGTCGATGCACATCGAGACGGGGAAGAGTTATATTGAGATGTGGTTGAGTCACTGGAGACTAATTTAAGTCACGCCAAGACGAGGTCGAGTAATGCCGAGATTCAATCGAGTCACGCTCAAATCACACCAAGACGGGGTTTAGCCCCGAATGGATAACAATGAGAAATGGTCGAGTCACGTTCAAATCACGCCGATACGCCGGTTGTGTCACCATAAGAGTGGAATAAGTCACGCCTTGACAAGGTCGAGTCACGCTGAGGTGCGGTAGAATCACACCTAAATGGGGTCCAATCATGTCGAGATGCGATCTAGTTATGGAGAGACGAGTTAAGCCACGTCGAGACATGATTGAGTCACGCCGAGATGCGGTCTAGTCACACTCAAATCACATCGAGAAGCAATCATATGTTGCTTAGATCACACTACTAAGCGGTTGATTCATGCTCAGATCACACTAAGATAAAACGTCCTATTCTTATTACTGTATTAATCCTTTACTAATGACTTTTCTTACTATTTAAATTCATAATATTTAAAAACCTTTCTAATTATATTCAGGTCATTCTTTATCATTTACTATCATTCATCTAACACAAGAGTATGTTGTATAATCACTTTATAAATGCTCCGCTATACACTTAGAATATCAATCATAATAGTTAACACATCTATGGATTAAGTTTTGTGTTAAACTAATACACCCTTATATTCTTTAATATGCAAGTTCATAATTTACGTAGAACTACTGTATAACGGCTATAGCCTGGTAATACCCATAATACAAGGTTCATTCCTGTAAAAACAAGTTGAACACACTAGTAGCTCTCAGCACTATTAACATTTTAAGCAACATACAGCTCAACCATAATATAGATCTCAAACAGCAACAAACTCAAATATATACATATATCATCAATCTCAACAAACAAGTATCTCTATTAGTCTATCATAAAATATATTGTATGTGCAAGCAAAACATGCAACAACACTCAAAACATCCTAAGCCCAGCTCTGACGAGGAGAGAGAAAATGGTCTGGGAGTAGTAGTCGACCCACCTATATTTGTACGCCTATCTGAAATCACTAGTGATTCCTAAAATCAAAAATCGTAGTTACATGAGTTGCGGGCTCAGTGAATAATCTTTCAATTATAATTATATATCATAACATTTTCTTATCACTTATAATCATATCATCAACAAACAAAATCATATCTATAACGGTATCGTTCATATAAAACTTTATAATCCTGTATAGCCAAAGTTGATATCCTGTACAGCAAAAGTTGTTAACCTGTAATTACTGTATATATCAAACATATATAAATCATACTATACCGCTTTCACGTACCTGTTAACTTTTCATATCCTATACCTGTTCACTCTTCATTTCATTTTCATATTTTACTTTACACTTCCTTATTCATTCATTACTCATCTATCAATACTCGGACCACTGTATGCTTTGATCCTGTCCTGACTGTCTGGTCTGTCGTCTTATAATAACATTGACCAATCTATCTATAAATTAAATATAACCAAACATATAATGCATGCCCTAACGAATCCGTTAAGTTTACTTTTCAGTTTTACAAAACCTATTCCTAACACTAGAAATTTTTGACTTTATCTTTCATCATTAATTTTTGAATCTAAATCAATTCTATCTCAATTCTCTAGTTATATTAATAATCCATTCAAGAAAACTCAAAGCTTTCAATAGCAAAACTCATAAAAAATTTACGAAAACTTTGAGTTTTACCTGTTTCGATTATACTACAGGCTTCCTGACTCAAGATTAGGATCGATTCGATAACTAGAAACAATGTTATAATTAAATTCCTAAGTATCTCTCACCTTCCTCATCTCTCCCTCTTCCCCCTTTATCTAGAGCTGTGATTGTGTTCTTAAAGGTTCTGAATCATTTTTCGATCGAACAAACTCATATTTTATTCACCAAAATAGAGAAGAACGCGTGGTGGGATGTGGATTACACGTGGTCGTGCCCAACACGCGTTTTCTCACCCTCCATCATGTGTACTTTTCGGTCTGATGCTTCCTTTGATTATTTATTCACTTAATATCAACTTTTCATCAACCTTTGATCAACCTTATTGAAGCTTGTTTCCAATCATTTATTTTTCTTCATTTTATCACTTAAATTGTTATTTTCATTAATCATTTTACCTATAATATTAATTATATGTTTTCAGGACAAGAATGTTACAAAGAAGCGATCGAGTCACACTCAAATCATGTCGACATGCATTCGAGTAGCACCGATAAAACGGTCAAGTGACATTAAGGCTGGTTGAGTCATATTGAGAGGCAATTGAGTCACGCTTGGATCACAACGAGACGTGATCGAGTCATACTGGGCGAGGCTGAGTCACCCGGAGACGTCATACAATTACATTGAGATGAGGTCAAGTCACATGGATACATAGTCAAGATATGGTGAAATCTTGTCGTGACGAGATCAAATCACGCTAAGACATCATCGAGTAACAATCGAATAACTTTGACTCATGGTTAATTCACACAGAAACGGGGTCAAGCATGCCAAGATGGAGTCAAGACACTATCGATTCAAGTCGAGATACGGTCAAATCACGTTGAGAAATAGCTTTACAAAGCTTGAATACAAAGTTTGAATTAACTAAATTGAGAGTGTTAATAGCAACACTAATGGTTCGACCAATGTTGTTAAGAAAGATACAAGTAACACAAAAGTAAGATGAAGAGTGTGTTAGGCTAATAGAATAGATTGATCAGGGTTATGATTTCCATTTGAATTGTTTGAAAAATTATTGATGATGGGATCGAGATTATGTGTACTGAACATTGAGGTAATTAGATAGGAGATACTGGATGAAGCACATAATGCTCCATATGCTATGGATCTAGGAATGACTAATATGTACAATACTCTAAAACAACATTACTGGTGGCCAATATGAAGAGAGATGTCATTGAATTTGTATCCAGATCTTCAGTATGTTAACAGGTAAAGGCTGAACATCAGGCACCAATAAGAACACTTCAGCCATTATCAATACCAATTTGGAAGTGGGAACGAATATCTATGGATTTTGTGAAAGGATTACCGTGTACACAGTCGGGTGAAGATGTAGTATGGGTTATTGTAGATGGATTGACTAAATCTGTGCACTTCTTACCGATCAAAATTAGAATCTGTATAGACCAGTTAACAGAATTGTATGTAAGAGAGATAGTCCAATTACATGATATTCCTGTTTCCACATTATCAAATAGAGATCCAAGGTTTACTTCCAGATTTTGATAGACGTTACAAAGTGCTTTGGGTACAAAATTGAACTTCAATACTGCTTTACATCCACAAACAGATGACAGGATCCATACCATTGAAACTTGTACAAAAAACAGTTGAAAAGGTAGAGCTGATCAAGAGTTAAGAGCTACACAAGATAGACAGAAGAGTTATTATGATCATCATAGAAGACAAATGGAGTACGAATGACAGGGGCTGAGTCATGTTAAGACACGGTCAAGACGCAGTCGAGTCACATCGACACACGGTCAAGTCACGTCGAGAGGGGGTCAAGTCACGTTGAGAGTTAAGCTCGGATCACACCAAGCTGTGGTGAAATCACGTCGAGACACGATCGAGTCATTTTGAGACAGGTTTAAGTCACATCGAGACAAGATTGAGTCGCGCCGAGACGTGGTGGAGTCACGTCGAGATGGGGTTTAGTGATATTAAAACAGAGTCTAGGCACGCTTGGATCGTACCGAGACGAGGTTGAGTCATGCTCAAATTGCAACAAGACAGGGTCGAGTCACCCTGAGTTGGGATCGAGTCACGTCGAGAACTGATAGAGTCATTTTAGGACGCGATCAAGTCACATCAAGACATGGTCGACTCATTCTGAGACATGGCGAGTCTTGCCAAGAAGACGTCGATTCACACCGAGATGCGGTCAAGTTACCCAAGGATAATGCCAAGGCATGGTCGAGTCACGCCAAGATGCAACTGAAACATGGTCGAATCACGACGATATAGAGACGAGACATGCCAAGACGTGGTCAAGTCAAGTTGAGAGGGGTTGAGTCACGCTAAGACATAGTTGAGTAATATTAAGACGAGGTCTAGTGACACCGAGACGTGGTCGAGTCAAGCTCAAATAACGCTACGATGCCATCGAGTCACGCTCAGATCAGGCTGAGTTGGGGTAGAGTAAAGATGAGATGCGATCGAGTCAGGCCAAGACGCGGTCAAGTCAGGTTGAAACGGTCAAGTCAAGCTAAGGTATGGTAGACTCTCGTCAAGGCAGGTGGAGTCTCGTCTAGTAGAGTTCAACTCACACAGAGGTGGGTCGAATCACACCAAAATGAAGTCGAGTCACGCTAACACAAGGTCGAGTGACACTGATGAGCATGCCAAGACTCTGTCGAGTAACGTCAAGATGGGGTCGAGTCATGCCAAGATGGGGTCGACAGACGATGAGACACGATCGAGTCTTGCTTAGATAACGCCAAGATACGGTTGAGTCACATAGAGACCGAGTTGAGTTATGCGAAGATGTTGTCATGTCACTCCAATACGAACACAAGTCACATTGAGATGTGGTCTTGTCAAGTTGAGACGGGTCAACTCACACTGAGACAGGGTCGAGTCACGTTGAGGCACAGTCGAGTCATGCTCAGATCCCATAGAGATGCTTTCAAGTCAGCCAAGACAGGATCGAGTCACTCCGAGACAGGGTCAAGTCATGTGAAGATGCAGTCGAGTCACACTCAAATCTTTCCCAAACGCGATCGATTCACGCCAAGACAGGGCCGAGTCACATATATGTGTTGTTATGTCACGCTCAAAGGGGGTCGAGTCGCGTCGAGATACGGTCGAGTCATGCCGAGAAATAGGGTCGAGTCATGTCGAGACAAGGTCGAGTCATATTGAGATAGGTCGAATCATTCTGTGATAGGTCGAGTCACAGAGAGTCAGGGTCGAGTCACCCTACGATATGGTCTAGTGATGGTCAAGTTATGGCTAGATGCTATCGATTCATTTTGAAACGCAGTCGAGTCACGTCGAGATGCAGTCAATCATGTCGAGACGGGGTGAAGTCACGCTGAGGTAGGGTTGAGTAATACCTAGATGTTGTCGATTAACTCTAGGATTGCACCGAGCGATGGTGTAATCACGCTCAGATCACATTGAGATACATTCAAATCACGCCGAGAATGGGTCGAGTCAGCTTGAGATGTAGTTGAGACTCACTTAGATCACACTAGGAACGGTTGAGTCACGTCGAGATCGGATTGGCTCAAAGAAGACGCATTCGAGTCACGACGAGATGGGGTCAAGTCACGTTAAGAAGCAATCGAGTCACTTCTAGACACGGTCGAGTCAAGCTGAGACGGGGTCTTGTGATGGGTTGAGTCAGGTTCAGATCTTATTAAACACGATTAAGTCACACTCAAATCACGTTGAGATGGGTCGAGTAAAGCTGAGAACGGTTGAGCATGTCGAGACGTGGTGGAGTCACTTCAAGTCATGTCGGTCAGATAATTTTGAGATGCGGTCAACTCAAACCGAGACATGGTTTACTTGTGATGACACGGTCAAATAATATCGAGATTGGGTCTAGTCACTTTGAGATGAGGCCGAGTCACGCTAAAATAGGGTCGATTTACTCTGAGACTTGGTCGTCCCATATAGATACTGTCGAGAAAAGGTCGAGACACGCCCAAATATGGTTGAGTCATGCCGAGAAGTTGTTGAGGCTCAATTGAGATAATCTTAAAACCTTCCCAAGCACGGTCGAGATACACCCAAACAGGTTCGAGTCATGCAGAGATGTTGTCGAGGCGCAGTTCATTCATGTTTGGATTCTGTCAAGACGCGGTAGAGTTATGACCATATCCCACCGAGACATGCTCGAGTACACATGGATTTTGTAGGGATGTGGTCAAATCATCCCGAGATGCGATCGAGTAATGGTGAGATGGGATCGAGTCATCTCGAGATTCCAACGAGACACAGTCGAAGCATGCTCGAGTCATACCAAGATGGGGTTGAGTCATATCTAAACACGCTGTAAAGTTAAACTCAGATCACACCGAGACACGGTCAAGTTATGAAATTCACAC
>CANYCX015731988.1:0-10830 GCA_948193385.1 Breynia disticha f. nivosa
AACACATACAACATCAAGGCAAACCACCACCACTTTCTTAGCAATTTTACCACAACATAATCCATGTCATTTAACACAATCATATCAACTAAATATTCATAAGAAATCAAAATACCCTTTTAGGGTCAAAACCACCATCATAAACCTCAAAGTAAACATCATTCATCATTTCATATAATCATTTCATATAATCATCCATATACTTAGCCAAATGACAACCATAACCATATCAACACTTGTCATACCAACCAAGATTGAACACCATTTACACATCCATTTTGCACACATGATCACCACAATTGGCCATCACACTTTCAAGCTATTCAATCCATAATCATATTCACATACACAATTACCGAATTCAATCCCATGAACACATAAATTCGTTTAGGTCTTTCAACCTTCCATTTTCTCTTGCATAAATATCAATAATAAACAATAGGTGAATGCATTTATGAAATGGTTAATGCAATCTACTCAGAATGAATGTGCTCTGAAGCCCTATTATAAGAGAGAGAGTCCACTCTCTTCCTCAGTTGTGAGCCGAAACTCCATTTCTGAGCCGTAGCTCCATTTGTGAGCCGAAGCTTCATTGCCATTGTGAACCGAAGTTCCATTGTGAATCGAAGTTCCTTTTGTGAGCTGAAGCTCGATTTCTTTTGTGTAAAACATGAAAATACAACAATGCTCGTGCTATGCCATTATCCCATGCCACAATGTAGGTTCAAACACTCAAAGTTCCATTCACCACCTTGCCATAATGTTTCTTCAAGAAACTCTTAACACAATTTACCATTTCTCATCTATAGGGTTATCAAGTATACACCATCCTTTCATCATAAGGATCACAAACGCATAACATGTGGCATTCATCCCAACAAGCAAGTATATATACAAGACCATTCACATTAGTAAACATCCATCTCACATTATCACTCATAAGTATCCAAACCACTATCAAAACACTCAAACATTTCTATTACCCATTTCATGTAATTATAACACATTGCAAATAAACTGATAACACTCATACAATCAAATTGCAATAACTTATCTCATTAGTAAGAAATCCTACATTTAACATACACACATACATCCCTCAAACACAATCTCATTCGAATTTATGCCAAGGATTAAATGCACACACATTAAACAATCATTCATAAGAAAATCACGTCAAAGGAAGTGGCAAAAGCACTTACCTTGGGCTCTAAGATTCGATTCGTTGCCCGATTCTCGAGTCGGGTTTCGAATGCCGTTACCTACACACATTTAATCACATTTCTTATCATTTCACATACAATGTACTTTGTTTCAACCTCCCATACAAATTTTCCCCAAAATTCCAAAAGTTTCCTAAAAGCCTAATCTCTTAAATCTGACCAAATTATATGTTTTAGGGTTAAAGGCTTATAGAATCATGAACTACATTGAGAATCTATCAACACCCTACCAAATGTATCTATTTTCTATCACATTTTAGCTCGGGATTGAGGATTTACCTTCTTTCTTGTCACTTGAAAACCTAGAGAGAGGAAGACTCAATTTGAGGATGAATGCACTGTGAATCTGCTGGAATTTAGAGGTTTATTGGTAGGTTTGATGTTTAGAAGGTGAAGGAATGATGGTTTGGAAGTTGAGAGAGAGTTTTGGTTGTTGGGAGGGAGTTATGACCCGTTTTAAGTTGTTTTCATACATTTAATGACATGTCCAGTGTAACATCCTGGAATTTGTTTGAACAAATTTAAATAAGTATTGATGTGAAAAATGAGGAGTTGATTAAAGGTTGATTAGGTGTTGACATGAGTATGTATAAAAGGAAAAACAAGCCAAAAAATAGCAAAGTACACATTGTGGGATCAAGTACACGCAGTGGCAATGACAACACGTACTTAAGGTTGACAATGTGTAGTTTAGGTGCACATAAACGCGTTGTGAGGGCGACAACGTGTAGTCACGGTACGACCACGCGTACTTTAGGATGGCCACGCGTAGTTGTGTAAAAACATGAGCTGGAGTGATTTGGTAACAGAGAAGGTTGACGAGGCTTATTTCTTCGTCTATAAAAATGAAATGGAAGCAGGTGATGGAAGATATATAGAAATTGAGAGATAAAGAGAAAGAGAGGCGAGAGAGATATAAAGAAAAGGGAGAGAAAGAGGGTTTCAGCTAAGGAAGTTGACAATTGGAGCAGGATCGTTATTATAGAGATTGATTCGGTGTCGTTATTTTGATTTTACACGTATTCGAGGTAAGTGTTCTTACACTTACTAAATTGATTCGTAATTGATTTAGATCTATGTTAATTAAGCAAAGTAATGAGAGTTGGCTTATAATGAATTGCTGAGATTGCCAGAGTTAGACAAACCAGACTGAAAGTCGAATTGATTGACTTATAGTCGTTATTTGATTGATTAATGGTGAGCTTGTATTGCTTACATTGTTAAATGATAATTTTACCTGTGTGGTATGTTTTTGTACAAAACGTTCTTAGTGTGAGATGTTGACATGTTATCTTATTTTATTGCGGTGTGCTATGAACGTTATTAAAGATAACATGATAAATGAGAACTTGTGTGGTATTCTTGCGTTTGTGTGGCTATGAATTGCTCTGTGTGAGCTAGGTTATGTGCGAGAATATGAATGATTTTCATATTGATTTCATTCATACATTTACATATCATATATTGTGTGGCACGAGCATGTGTGGCATCTGATTATTCCTGTGTGGACTTACCTGTGTGGATCAATAGACTAAGCTGTGTGCAGTCTAAAACCTCTTCTGTGTGGTATAGATGTATTATACTTGTGGACTGAGCTGTGTGCGGTC
Organism: Breynia disticha f. nivosa; assembly: GCA_948193385.1. Taxonomy (NCBI): domain Eukaryota; kingdom Viridiplantae; phylum Streptophyta; class Magnoliopsida; order Malpighiales; family Phyllanthaceae; genus Breynia; species Breynia disticha. Next base: position 2,831 of record CANYCX015731988.1, read on the forward strand.
AGATACCCAGGTCATCTTGTGTGGATTTGCATTATCATTTCATATCATACATTTACACTCATATATGTATAACGGTATGATTCTTATCCTATGTGGACAATTGAACCTGTGTGGTTCGTATATATTATTCTGTGTAGATGTTAAGCTGTGTGGTTCGTGTATGCAATTCTTTGTGGATATAATCTGTGTCATCTGAAATGTTGTGTTAAGTTAAAGAATTCCTGTGTGGATTATAGATGTGTGATATAATACTTATGTGTGTTATGTTGCCTAGTGGCTATTATGTTTCAATGTGAAATGAAAAGCTGTGTGCTCCTTATTGATCGTAGTTGCTGTGTGCTATACTATGAGATGTGTTGTATGCTAAAAGAGTGTAATTCTATGTGAAAAGAATTATTCTTGTGCCTGTGTGGCTATGAGTTGCTCTGTGTGAGCTAGGCTATGTGCGAGAATATGAATGATTTTCATATTGATTTCATTCATACATTTACATATCATATACTGTGTGACGCGGGCCTGTGTGGCATCTAATTATTCCTGTGTGGACTTACCTGTGTGGATAAATAGACTCAGTTGTGTCGGCTGAAACCTCTCCTGTGTGGTACACGAGTATTATCTTTGTGGACTGAGCTGTGTGTAGTCTGATACCCGAGTAATCCTGTGTGGATTTGCATTATCATTTTATGTCATACATTTACACTCATATATGTGTAACGGTATGATTCTGATCCTGTGTGGACAATTAAACTTGTGTGGTTCGTATATATTATCCTGTGTGGATGTTAAACTGTGTGGTTCGTGTATGCAATTCTGTGTGGATATAGATCTGTGTCATCTGAAATGTTGTGTGCTTAAGTTAAAGAATTCCTGTGTGGATTATCGATAGTTGTGTGATATAATACTTATGTGTGTTATGTTGCCTATGTGGCTATTATGTTTGAATGTGAAATGGAAAGCTGTGTGCTCCTTATTGATCGTAGTTGCTGTGTGCTATACTATGAGATGTGCTTTATGCTAAAAGAATGTAATTCTATGTGAAAAGAATATGGAAATGGTCAATGGTAATAAAGGCATTAAGGTATAGATTGTTGGGTGCTAAGTTACCTTAAACAGGAATTGAATAGGAATTTCTAAGATTGAGTACGTCTTCGTAATAACCATCATGTCATCGTGTTGAGAATGAAATTTTAATAAGAATGAACTTGTGTTTCAATATGATGTGTGACTATTGGGGATGAAGGGATGAACGCGACCTCATGTTCATCAGCACGCCTGTGCTAACTGGACCCCTGCACTTCATTTTAACATAAATTGAGTTTACACTTACTGAGTATATCTTTATACTCATCCCTTTTATTTATTTACATGTTTTGCAGGTATAGTAGGATTGCCGCGAGGAGGACTCAAGCACGTACTTCGTAAACATGGATAGTTTTGAAAGGTTGTTTTAAAAAAAATGTATTTATTTTTACATTTCACATTGTATTATTTAATAATTCTTTTTTATATCCATGTTTATGTTAGAAATGTATGAAAATTTTGGATAAATAGTTTCACTATTTGGAATTTGAAAATAACAGGAAATTATTTTTGAATATCACATTTAGTGGTATCAGAGCAGGGATTAGATATCCCTGGGAAAGATACATTGTTTTTTGAGTGTTATGCAAGATTTTGTTTTGGAAAAACAATGATTTGAGGTTTGAAAACCAAGAAGGGTTTAAGAAAAATCTTTCAACCTCGTGGAATCCTCGCATTGAGAAGGTACGAGTACTTAATTGTAACTTAAAAGTTCTTTGTCAACGATAAGCTAAGAATGTGAATGATAATGATATTAAGTGAAATGAATCTATAAAGATATACGTACATGCCTTGAATGGTTAGGTTAAATGCTATGTGTTCGTAACCTAGACCACTATACGAAGAGCAAGAAATAATTTATGTGCATAATAGCTGTGTATGCTGATTTCATGAATATGTTCTACTATAAAGGTGATAAAATTCATTCATATTACCGAGAAAAAACTCGAGAGCAAACTATTGGTCGAATATTTCGACGAGATATCAGAGAGAGGCTCTAAAAGAAAGATTCAAAAATTGTATTAGGCAAATCTGCAATTGCTTTCCATGATAGAAGTTTATAAGTATTTGTTCTTATGATGTTCGGTAATTAACGAAATAAGACTATTGTAAAACAATTAAGTGTGTATATCACACGATTACGATGAAATGATTGAATTAAATCATAAGAACGGAGAAAAACCTATTCATATGTGATATGTTAAGAATTAGAACATATGAATGTGATAATGGTCATTTGGATCGAGGATTGGCACTTGACACGACCTCGTGTCTGATAAATTAATTGTGTGTTGAACCTATATTGTTCATTCCAGTTTATTGGTACGCCTTCGTGTCGAACTGGTGTATAAACACAAACAGTGCTCTGTTAAAATACCGATGTAAAGTATTAACATACGTGAAGAATTACTGGGTAGAGAGAGAAAATCTTATATAACTATCTTTTCTTCTTATAATGATGACAGTTGTATGATGGATTGATGAAAATAGGTGACAAGAAAAAGTAACTTAACAAATGAAGTGACATAATTTCAAATGTACGATCTTGTGTAAAATGTGAAATGATAAAAAGATACGGTAAATGTGTTCCTTAACACAAACCGTGAATTGAGAAATGTCTTTCAAAAGACGTAAATGAAAATGTAAGAGACAAACTAAATTTTCGAAGAAAAGAGCAAAACCATTTAGAAGAAAGGATCTATAGTAGATTGATATGATATATCTTCGCAAGATACTAGGAGAATCATAATATTGCGCTGTGGTCGTAAGAGATTAAGATAAATATGGTGGTCAAATGAGCACAATATGAGAATGAAAACTATGAGATAAGTGAAATTTGAAGTCAGAGTCTATGCTGACGAGATTATTATCTTATTGAGAGAGAGTATTCGATGAAGGGAAAGTGGAAATGATTAAGTAATTGAAAATTTGGATGTAAAATTTTTGAGGTTTGCTCTTATTCGTCTCTTCTCTTTAGCGTAATGCCATGACTATCTACTGATTCTGGAAATGATTGTTGGTTTCCTATGTCATTTTTCTTGACGAAGGTAAAATAGTTCATCTGTTTTAGTGTTTATCTCGTATATATATATAAATTCCTTTCTTGTTATCTTCCTTGGGCTTGTTATCTATTTTTGATTGGCATTACAGATAGAGCAAAGAGCACGAACATAGAGATATCTGTGAATGCTAGTGAACAAATGTTTGAGAAAGATATGATGAGAAAAACATGATGGTATTTTTATTACGGATTATGAATTCTTATGATATCCAGGATGTGAACTTGATTTGAGATAAGAGATTTTAGTTTTGATGAGTTACAGTGAAATTGAAATATGTTATACTTGTCAGAAGTAATTATTTATGCTAGAGCATATATGTATACTGGCAGATATTTCAGTTGTGAGTGAGATCACTATTGGCAAGCATATCCTTATGCTATTGCAACACAATTTGTGTATAAATTTCGGAGACAAAATTTTTTTAAGTGGGGGAGAATTGTGACATCCTGGAATTTGTCTGAATAAATTTAAATGAGTATTGATGCAAAAAATGAGGAGTTGATTAAAGGTTGATTAGGTGTTGACATGAGTATGCATAAAAGGAAAACACAAGCTAGAAAAACAGCAAAGTACACGTTGTGGGACTCAAGTATGCGTAGTGGCAACGAGCAAACGTACTTAAGGTTGACAACGTGTAGTTTAGGTGCACATAAGCGCGTTGTGAGGATGACAACTTGTAGTCATGATACGACCACACGTACTTTATGATAGCCACACGTAATTGTCTAAAAACATGAGCTGGAGTGATTTGGTAACAGAGAAGGATGACGAGGCTTATTTCTTCGTCTATAAAATTGAAATGGAAGCAGGTGATAGAAGATATACAGAAATGGAGAGGTACAGAGAAAGAGAGACGAGAGAGATATAAAGAAAAGGGAGAGAACGAGGGTTTTAGCTTAGGAAGTGGACAATTGGACCAGGATCGGTATTATAGAGATCGATCCGGTGTCGATATTTTTGATTTTGCACGTATTCGAGGTTAGTATTCTTACGCTTATAAATTGATTCGTAATTGATTTAGATCTATGTTAATTAACCAAAGTAATGATAGTTGGCCTATAATGAATTGCTGAGATTGCTAGAGTTAGACGAACCAGACAGAAGGTCGAATTAATTGACTTATTGTCGTTATTTGATTGATTAATGGTGAGCTTGTATTGCTTACATTGTTAAATGATAGTTTTACGCGTGTGGTATGTTTTTGTACGAAATGTTCTCTGTATGAGATGTTGACATGTTATCTTGTTTTATTGTGATGTGCTATGAACGTTATTAAAGATAACATAAAAAATGAGAATCTGTGTGGTATTCTTGTGCCTGTGTGGCTATGAATTTTTCTGTGTGAGCTAGGCTAAGTGCTAGAATATGAATGATTTTGATATTGATTTCATTCATACATTTACATATCATATACTATGTGACATGAGCATGTGTGGCAAGCCTGTATGGCATCTGATTAATCCTGTGTGGACTTACCTGTGTGGATCAATAGACTGAGCTGTGTGCAGTCTGAAAGCTCTCCTATGTGGTACAGAGGTATTATCTTTGTGGACTGAGCTGTGTGCGGTCCGATACCAGAGTCATCCTGTGTGGATTTGCATTATCATTTCATATCACACATTTACACTCATATGTGTATAACGGTATGATTCTGATCCTGTGTAGACAATTGAACCTGTGTGGTTCGTATATATTATCCTGTGTGGATGTTAAACTGTGTGGTTCATGTATGCAATTCTGTGTGGATATAGATTTGTGTGATCTGAAATGTTGTGTGCTTAAGTTAATGAATTCCTATGTGGATTATCGATAGTTGTGTGATATAATACTTATGTGTTTTATGTTGCCTATGTGGCTATTATTTTTGAATGTGAAATGGAAAGCTGTGTGCTTCTTATTGATCGTAGTTGCTGTGTGTTATACTATGAGATGTGTTGTTTGTACAAAGAATGTAATTTCTATGTGAAAAGAATAAGGAAATAGCCTATGTTAATAAAGGAATTAAGGTTTAGATTGTTGGGTGCTAAATTACCTTAAAACAGGAATTGAATAGGCATTTCTGAGATTGAGTACGTCTTCGTACTGACCAGCACGTTATCGTAATGAAAATGAAATCTTAATAAGAATGAACTTGTGTTTCAATATGATGTTTGACTATTGGGGATGAAGGGATGAATGTGTTGGGTTTTCTACGTGTTTAGACTCAATGGCAGCGGAATAAAACATCAAGAACACATAGAAACAGCCAAGGATGTACATAAAATCAACTAAAAACACATGTCATATAATCGATTTTGAGCATAAAAACCAAAACTAGCTATCCTCGAAAAGTCCTCGATAATAACCTGCCAGACCCAAAAAACTACGTACCTATGATACGTTTATCGGAACTTGCCATTCTTGCACTGCTTTTATCTTACTAGGATCCAATTTCACTCCCTCTGCTGATATCACGTGTCCTAGAAAGATAACCTCCGACATCCAGAACTCGCATTTACTGAACTTAGCATACAGCTCTTTTTCTTTCAATACATCTAGTACAATCCTCAACTGTCGCATGTGCTCCTTCCTATCTCTCGAATACACCAGAACATCATCAAAAAACAGAACCACAAACTGATCTAAATAAGGATGGAATACCTTATTCATCAATGCCATAAATACTGTTGGTGCATTCAACCCGAATGGCATAACAGTGAACTTGAAATGCCTGTAATGAGTCCTAAAAGTAGTTTTCTCAATCGAGCTACCCTCAACTCTCAGCTGCCAATAACCTGATCTAAGGTCAATTTTAGAAAATACTGTAGCTCCCCACAGCTGATCAATCAAATCGTCTATCCGTGGCAACGGATACTTATTCTTTATTCAACTGACGATAGTCGATACACAATCACATACTATCGTCCTTCTTCCGTAAGAACAACACTGGTGCTCCCCAAGATGACACGCTAGGTCGTATAAAACCTTTCTTTAATAACTCCTCCAGTTGTCGTTTCAACTCCTGTAAATCATGCATATCGTAGAATATTCTTTCTATTTGATATGATTTTGAAGGATTTTGAAGTGTGTTTAGTATATGCTGGAGTGTGTGGATCGTAAAATTATACCTGAAAAAATTTGTGGGAAGCATTAGAAAGAATTGTATGTGGTGGTTAAGGAAGTATATTAGGTAATAAGGTAATTATGAAATGAGAGAGGGGGAAGGGCAAATAAAGGGAAGTAATCATGCATATCGTAGAACATTCTTTCTATTTGATATGAATTCATGAATGTTTGATTAATGTGAAATTATGATATTGCTAATAGGAAACTTGAATCGCAATGAGGATGGCTCGCGACCGAGTCATTAGATGTTTTGCCAAGGTAAGTAACACGAGAACAGCTTCCCTAATCTGTATGTTTTTCTTGAAGGCATGTTGCTTGTATTATGAACATGTTGACTCAATATGATAGCTTAATGCTTGTGTTGTGGTTGGAATGGTTTTGTTGTGATATGATCATGATTGAGTTTATGTTGATTGGATATGTTGGCTATGCTAGTATTATTTTGAGGTTGTTGTTGGTTAATGATTGTTTGGTTGATAGTTTGTGAGATGATCACATATTGTATTTGCATGGTTGGTTTCACTGGATGAACTATATTGCTTAATACGAATATATGGATTTCTTAAAATATGAGTGAGATTGAAATGACAGAATGTTGTTATTGGCATGATGAACTATGAGTAGGCTATGAACATGAATGTAATTGATAAAGGATGTATGTTTGTATGATTTATGAGGAGATGACGAGACTTGTGAATGATTGTGGTTATGGCCATGATGGCAATATTTTATTGATTAGTGAATTGCGTTATTGATTGAGATTGATGGAATGGTTGAATTTGGAACTTGAGGGTAATTGATCATGTCTGAGATGATGTGAAAGATCAATGATTGTGTGAGTGTTGAGATTGATTGAATTGGATGCTGGTTAATGTGTGCTTATGTTTTCTTTGGCTATGCTTAGTGATTATTGATATTGTTCAGAATGTTTTATGCCCAAGCTCAATATTTTGATTGTGAAGCATAGCATGATCGAATTGTGAATGCATGATTTGATTTCATGATGTGCATATAACATTCATGCATCGGGGCTCTTAGTGAGCAATTTAAATAAATTGATAAGGGCTCTTTGTGAGCATAATGAGGGAGTGGTTATAAAATAAAGGGTATATCACATGTTGAGCTACGACCTCTGAGGATATACCAACAACCTACCTTGGGCTACACGTCTCAGGCTAGACCTGGACCTCTGAGAGCAAAGGAGAAGGGTTGGGGGTCATACAGGCCTCTACATACATATTACGAGTAGTATATGACAAAATGATGCACCGGGCACAGTGGAAAATTGCTTGTTACGCAGACGTGTGTACGAGTGTGCCAGGCCAAGTAAGGGTGATATACTCCCGGTTGATAAGGCTCGTTTGCAAACATCAATTATATGGTCAAGAAAGGGCGTAAAGTTAGATCCAAGTGGGATCCCGGGTGATCATGCTTAGGAATGCATTATATGACATGCATTCGCATTTATCATATTGCATATGATGTATCTTCATGAACTTATGATATGGCTGTGCTTATGTGATCATGAAATGATTATGCGGATGTTGAGTGTGTTTATTATAAGTTGTGATATTGTAACATTTTGGAATTTAAACGATGGAATTGTTGAACAACAATAGATAATACATATTAAAAATAATGAGTTATATGTTTAGGTTCTGATCCAGATGAACACAAATGAACACATTTGAACATGACCATAATCAGAAATGAACACCTATGAACATATATGAACATGGTAGTAAAGTACAC
>CANYCX015732061.1:0-15599 GCA_948193385.1 Breynia disticha f. nivosa
AAGATATTATAAAAGAATGACACTATAAATTAAAACACGATTAAATGAATAATATTATAATCGAAAGTACTACCGTTACGACAAGAGGGTAACCGTCTCTATCTACGTGACGGAGAATATAGTGCTGAAAACCATGGCTTAATTGTGCAACAAATGATATCATTACGTTTCAAGAGTTGGAACTTCGCCTAGTAACCTACCAATTAAAACGACGTCATTTTGTAACTTTCTATTTATGGCATCCCTAGTGATAATTTCATGGGATTAGATTAAAAGAATTTTTTTTTCCTTTTTTAATTTTAAACTACATAAATATAAATTAAAATTAATTTATATTAAAATCGAACATTAATTCAGACAAGAACGGAAAAACGGTAAAACCCTCTCGTACCAAAATACCAAGAATTAAGAAAAATAAAATATGAAAGAAAAAAATGAAAAATTAGATTTTTAGTGAGTAATTATCAGAGCTCAGAATTTCACTTTCCCTGATTTTTTTTTAATATTTCAGAAACACAGCACTCCACCTTGTTCCGATCTACACTCTTTACATAACCATAAACCGTTTAGATCCGTCTTTCTAACACCACATTTATCTCTCTCCATCGTGATTCTCATTAGCATACTCCAATTCGAGATCCTCCACGTCATCACTCCAATTTTGACTTCACTGCTCCACCATGTGAAGTCACTTCACCGGGCTCAAAACGCTGTGTTTTGGCTTTGACTCACTCCTACGCTTCAGCTGAATGTGGTTGATGCTTTGGTTAAGTTGAGGTGACGGTGTTGCTAATTAGGGTTTTGTTATTGTAGCTTGTTTCAGCCCAGTGTTAATTTAATTGTATGGAAATTACTGCGCGAGGAAAATGAGGTTGAGTTAGGTAGTGTTTGGGAGTTAGTTTAGTAGGAACTAAAATGCCTCCGTCGCCGGCATTGAGATATTCTCCGGGCAGAGTGCTACCCGCTGATAATCACAAGCGCGGCAGAAGTTTGGAAGGGGGGCTGTTGTTCAAGGAGAAGGATGATGATCTCGCGCTGTTTAATGAAATGCAGTGTAGAGAAAGAGAGAGTTTTTTGTTGCAGACCAATGATGATTTTGAAGACACGTTTTGTAAGTTCCGTAGGTTGGATTTGTGTTGTGTTTAGTTGCTAATCTGTGTCGTTTTGTTATGGTTTGGGTGTTTAGTTGCTAATTTGTGTCGTTTTGTTATGGTTTTTGTTGGGATTTCTGTCCGCAGCATCGAAGTTGAGACATTTTTCGGATTATAAGCTTGGCATTTCTATTCCTGCTCGTGGAGAGAGTAGTGAGTTGCTTAGTGGAGATGGGGAGAAGAATGATTACGACTGGTTAGTTATAGTTTTGTGTTATTCTTGTTATTTTGTAGTTCTGTATTTGGTAGATTCGATTCATATTAAAGTTTTTTTTTTTTTTCCTTTTTTGATGTATTCTTGCCTGCGATTCCGTAATTTGTAGTTGTTATTGAAGACAAGATGTAATGTTGGTGATTGATTATTATACTGCATTGTTTCATTTGTATGATGTGTCTCATCCAGTATTTCATTGGTCTTGCTTATAATGTATTATCTTCATATTGATTTTGAAGGTTGTTAACTCCTCCGGACACGCCTCTTTTTCCGTCACTGGATGATGAGCCACCGGTAATTGCTGCACCATCTAGAGGCAGACCTCGAAGTCAACCTATTACTATATCTAGATCATCCACGGTGGGTCATTAATAATGCTATTGCATTTACTTGTATTTACTTAAATAGTCAAGTTGGAAATTACCATTTTGTTTCATTTATCAGTTTATTTTCATGCAATTAAACTGCATTGTTATTCCCTCGTACAGATGGAGAAAAGTTACAGAAGTAGTAGGGGCAGTGCAAGTCCAAACCGTTTAAGCTCATCACCTCGGTCTGTTAATAGTATGTCTCAGTCAAGGGGAAGACCATCATCATCTGCTCATCGTTCTAGTCCAACTCCAAGCCAACGATCTGCCACTCCAACAAGGAGGCCATCTCCTCCTCCAAATAATCCCTCTGCTTCGGCCCCAAGGTGTTCAACCCCAACCCCGAAGAGATCAAGTGTGTCAGGGACAAGAGGAACTTCCCCCATAAGGACTGCCAGGGGGAATTCTGTTTCTCCGAAAATAAGGGCATGGCAATCTAACATACCCGGTTTCTCATCTGAAGTACCACCAAATCTTCGTACTTCTCTTGCTGATCGACCAGCATCTTATGTGAGGGGTTCCTCCCCGGCTTCTAAGAATGGAAGGGACTCAGGCTCAAAATTTGGCAGGCAATCCATGTCTCCAACTGCTTCCAGAAGTGTCAGCTCTTCACATAGCCAAGATCGAGATCGGATTAGCTCACACAGTAAAGGATCTGTGGCATCATCCGGCGATGATGATGTTGACTCACTACAATCTGTTCATGTGGGTAGCTTGGACAGGTTAGCTCCAAAGAGAATTGGTGCATTTTCAAATAATAGAGCCGCATCATTGTCTAAGAAATCAACAAGAATACTTTCTCCAAGTTCAGCTCCAAAAAGATCCTTTGATTCTGCTCTTCGCCAAATGGTATGTCATTGTCCATATATTTAAGTTTCGTACTTAAAATTGTTTTGAAATATATCCAAGCCTAGGTGGTTGGTATGAGTTCTGGATGTAAATTGTATGTCTGGTTCCAAGTAAAACACTAAAACAAGTTTTTGGTTGTTTGCCTTCACATATTTCCAACGCAAGCAAGTGCCTAGATATTTATAGTTGAATGTATCTCCTTTTCTGTAGGATTCAGAAATGTCAGTTTTTTTTCATTAACGAGAATTAGAATAGAGGTGTATTTTTCATGTCTTGCATCATCATTGTCAATCGTTTCTTTCCTATTTCATATCAGCCATCTAAATATGTAAAAATTATTCCTTCTTATATGAGACCTTGTTATAAAGTATCTTTAGATTGCGAATTCAGTCTCTTGTCAGATCGATATGATTTTCTGAAAATGCTGGGGCAGGCTTTGTTCTACTTATTCGTAGTTTCATCCTTAAGTTTGAAAGAAAGAAAGAATGGGTTTCTTCTCTATCTAGTAGATACATTGGCACAATATGTGCACATCTAAAGATCAACCTAGTATTATATGTAATCTAAGAGTCAGAAAATGCACATCTAGAGATTAATTTTGATTTAGCAGTTTATATGAGATAGATATCATGTTGATTTTTTGTCAAAAAAACATAAGGAACGTATCTTATTAAATTAGTCAATAAAAACAACTTTTGTTGAGTTGGGAGTGTGACTTCTTGCTTGTATTCTTGCTGGTGCGTTGCATATACTATTTAGATGACTTGCACTCCCATTCTTATCTTGATCAAAATTTTTGCAGGATCATCGAAAAAGCCCTCAGAATATGTTCAGACCACTCTTATCAAGTGTACCCAGCAGTACCTTCTATGCTGGAAAAGGAAGTTCCGTATCCTGTACTCTGATATCTAGGAATTCTTCAGTTACAACTAGCAGCAATACAAGTTCTGATCCTGGAATTGGTGTGGCAATTGATATTGAAGGAAGGGACCACCAACATGAGGATATGGTAACGCAAAATGAGAATGCAGCAGATCCAGATATTCAGGAAGAAATTTTTCCTTTTGATAAAGGGGATATACTAAATGAGGACGTTGGGCATGGCATACATGATGTTCCTGTAGAAATCAGCTCAACATCTGATGCCTTGTATGTTGGGGCTGATAATTCTGAAATTGATAGTCTTGAAAATATGAAAGTTTGTTCTAGGTGTGGTAGCAAATATCATGTTGCTGAAACAGCAGAACTGGATATTGATCTATGTCCAGATTGCTATAGAGAAGAAAAACTTCTTGTTGCAGTTGGCAAAAAGAAGACAGCAATTGGAACAACTGAAAGCTCTTTAGAACCCTCTACTTTTATTCCTGATGAATTCAGATCTTCTGATGAGCCAGCGTCACAAATTGTTGCATCTGAAATGCAATCAAATGTGATCGACAATGATGTAGACACAAAGGTTTTCCTGCATGGAGACAGTGGATGCCCACACCACGATGAAAACCACACTTACCATGAAGAAAGTTCATTTTCTGGACCCATAATGGAAGCAGATGAGGGGATGGTAAGCCTGCAAGGTGGTGGACAGCCAGCTCCCGATGATTGCCCAACCGATAATGGAATTGGAAGTGAGCTGACGCCCACAAATAATTATTCAAATTTGAGAGGTGATGTTTCAGAAGGTGCTGGTATTTCTGTGCTGCTTACAAGGTCAAGCAGCAACAAGGGCCCTGTTGTCCAAGGCAGGACTTTTGTTGCCTCGACGGCCACCTATAATGATCTGTCTTATGCTAGAGACAGTGCTTTGAGAAGCTCCATTGGGCATGGAAGTACCTCTACATCGTCCTCTTATGACTTCACTTCAGCTAGATTAGTTGATACTCATGTTCAACGACAGCTTAGTGGCAAGAAATTAGACATGGATAATTATAGATATGATTCAAGACCTCAAAGCTCTGGGTCATCTTTGTCTGGAAATCCAAACCACAGCCACCAAACATTAGGTCTTGCCACAAGTTCACATGGAGAAAGTGTTGAGGTTTCTGTTGGTGATATATCTGAATGGCATGAGAGTAGCGGAATGGGGGATGTTTGTACCTCGGATCTGTCTGGCAATACTGCTGGCTTTCAGTTGGACGAAAATTCGAAAACATTAGTTACAGATGTAACTCATTTACATCAAGACGGGGAATGTTTTCCGAACAATGCAAGAAGTGTCTTGGAAGCAGAAACAGAAGTTTCAGCAAATCCATTGGAGCTGTCTGTTGAAACTGATAATAAGTTACATAACAGCTGTCCAGATGGGCTAAATGTTAATGAAGTTCCAACTCATAGATATTTGGCTTCCATATCCGAAATTGAAGCTGAGAATAGTTGTCAAAGTACTCCTGAATCAAACAATGGTGATATGACTCCGACAACTGACTTTCAGGATCCTTCGTTTGCATCACCTTCAGACAAGAATAATAGCACTTCTGTCATGGAGCGGAATAACCCAAATCATGAAAATGGCACGTCAGGTATGTTTTATTTTGCTTTCATATTTTTACTTATGGCACTTTTTCTTAATCCTTATTGGTTTGGATTCAATTCCTCCAAAAGAATCCCCATTTTTGATGAAATCTCACTGTTTTATTTGCAAAATGGGTGTGCCACTCAAGTTTATCTGTGGGTCACAAGTGTGAATATTTTCTTTCATGTGTTTATTTACAAAAGTGGCCCTTTCAGTTTTCAATTGTGTGGGACTTATTCTATGCTAGCACAAGTAAATTTTTGTTCAGTTCTCTAATAGATGCTTTACTTTTTGTAGAATCAACTGTGATGATAGAGTGTCAGGAAGGAAGTAAGGCCAGAAGCTTAACACTTGAAGAAGCAACGGATACAATACTTTTTTGCAGCTCAATTGTTCATGACCTGGCCTACCAGGCTGCAACAATTGCCATTGAAAAAGAAAACTCAGCCCCGCTGGAAGATTGTCGGCCAACAATAACTGTTGTCGAAAAAACAGCTGCAGGCAGAAGGGATCAGCCGCGGGGCAAAACCACAAATAAACGTAATTCAAAATCACAGAAAGCGAGGCAGAGAAGGGTCGAAAAAGACGTAGAGCCCCTCTCACCTAGGACCGACAATGATGAAAATGCCAACTCACCCGTGGTACACAACGTTGGAATTCCTGATAAAATGGATAGTGCCAAGCCTATGAAGCTGGAATCCAAGTGTAATTGCACAATAATGTGAAAGTGTTGCATAGTGCCTCTGCAGTGAGAAGCAAAACTCTGCTCTGCAGCTCCGACCACGCACGTATCAGTTCCAAACCGGTTGTATGTTTTTATTTTGTTTGCGGGCTGTTTGAATTATTCCCAATTGGTTTCAGTTGGTTACCAAAATTATTTGTAAGAAATAACACGAAGTGTTGGTGGCATAATTGTAAAGTTTTTGTTGATTGTTAGGTTGATAATAGTTGGGCATTGGAGTGGGTTTGTGTTTGGCGATGCTCCAGTACCTCCATTCTTGTTAGTGACTCTAATTTGTTTCAACTGTCCGCTACCATTAGAGAGGAAGAAGAAGAGTGTGAATTTAAACCCCAATCATTCAAATTTTATTATTATTGTAAAGTGTAGTCTTCATTCTTCTCATATCATGTTATGGTGCAAGATGTTAAAGTTTATTACACAAGTGGAATCCAAAACTCTATATCGTTTCTGTTTGCAGGGTTAGGTATATGCGGATAGACTTGGAAGCGATCATGGAAGCAGCTCAGGCTGAACTCATGATTGTGGCTGAGAAGGAAGTTATCCAGCAAGAATCAGAACTAAGCATCATGCCCGCGCCATTGAGAGAATGACAGCAATGATATTGGATTTCTTTCAGAGAAGGCCCCAGAAAAAAGTTGAATGAAATGAAGTTGTTGCAGGTAAACAAATCTTCATCTATTCGTTTGATCATAGCAGGCTTTTGCGTAGAGTCAAGTCGGACATAGGAAAGAAAGATTGGTCCATAATAGTCATGCATGATTGTTTGAAGAAACAGTCCGTTTCAGTATAGTTGCTAAACCAAACGGAAATCAACGAATTAGAGCTGGAACTGAACCGCCAAAATCGGTCTATACAGTTCCGTTCCATAAACGCGATTCCAAACCTTTTTTCACCTCTAGGTTTCAGGATGATTCTATACGCTCTTGTGATGTTTATCTGTCATGGTGTTCAGAAACGAAGGCCTTAGATGTATCCTGAACGTAAGAACTTGACTAGGTGGCACTGTAGACAGTGATGTCTGGGGACACGTGTACAAAGTATATCAATCTAGATTATGTTTTTCCTTTTTATTCCGTCATAAAGATTAAAAGGAGAACTGAATCTGTCCATCTTTAAAGTAGAAAAAACCTATAAGATGTTATCTCATGATACCAATAGCTAATGTTGTATATCTACCAAACGAACGCCAACGCCAATACTCAAATTTCAAACCTTTCGAGCAGCGGTCAACAAATTTTACCGCTGAATCGAATGCTTTATGATTATTTTAATGTTGGAGTGTACGAGTCGAGTCAACCATCTCGATGTTGGAAGTTTTTGCCGTGGCGTCGTCTTCGTTGTTTGCGTAACATTCCTTTGAACATTAATTATAATAATACAGAAGAGAGTTAAGTTTTTTTTTTCTCAACCGTATATTTGCTTGCTGGAAGTTACAGATTTAATTTTTTTTTAAATGATATTTGAGTTAAAAGATTTTTATGCATATAAAAAATAATTAAGTCAGTACAATAATTTGGTCATTCTATTTCTCTCTTACCCCTAAAATAAGAATAATATTATAAAAATATGTAAAAAATTATAGTAAAAGAACGAAAAGAAGGGGTGGTCTTCCTTTCCGTCACACAAGAGTTAGACTAAAATAATTTCTTTTTCTTTTTTGGGTTCGAAAAAAAAATAATTTCTTTTTTATTGCTTCCACTCCATTGAAATATCAAGTGTTTACTTATTACGAATCTGCAAGCAACCATTTTCAAGCATATTAACAATTACGTATGAAAACACCACCAAAGAGCTAATGTCTAACAATTAAATCAAGTAAAAAGGTTCTTAATCCATTTGAAAAATGGTATAATTTCTTTAAAAACAAAAAAATGAGAAAAAAATAGAGAATATTCAGAAGGGTATATTCGGGAGAAGAAAGAAGAAGAGGGGCATATTCAGCTTAAGAACGAAAATATAAAGAGCAAAGACCGTTAGTTAGAAGAACCAGGTTTATACTTTTCGTCTTTTGATTCAGCGGTAAATGGGTCAAATAGTACACTGACGATGTTGATTTGATCTTTGGCTCTGTAGCGGTACTAGAGGAGGTATAGAGACGTAGTGTTCGCCAACTCCAACCGAGACTCCTGCCGTAAATTCGTAGACTACCCCGGACCTGGCCTAAAATTTACGTACTAAAAGAAGGAACAGCTTCATAATAAAGAAGCAAGAAACGAAACACAAGACAAGACCAAACGTAAGTACTTGCCCAACATCTTCCCTCTTCATGTAATCTCTTCCTATAATCTTCTTCCCACCTCCACACCTATACATATAACTCAAACTAACCAAGAAAACATCAGCGAAGAATTATCAATCACGAAAGCTCCAAGTTTAGAGAAAATGGAGGACACCATTGGAGACTCTTCTTCGATCCAAAACACGGCTGTCTCTTCATCTATTTTAAGAAACTATCCCCTCATTTCAGCTCTCGTTTCTTTTGTTATTGCTCAGTCTATTAAGCTTTTCACTTCTTGGTATGAAACGTCCCCTTTGTTTTCTTTTCTTTGATCCCCTGGTTTCTTTTTGTTTCTTACGTTTGTGTTTCTATTGGTTTTTCTGGGTTTTCGTCTTTTGATGCGTTTATTGGATTGGAAGATCTTTTTGGAATGGTAATCTTGCGTTTCTTGTTGTAACATGAATATGAATTCCGCTGGATTTGCATGGTTGGAATTATGGTCTTAATTTCTGTTGATTTTGTAAATGTGTGTTCTTGGTGTCTAGATTTTGTGTATTAGTGTCATTATCGGAGTTTGGTTGATTTATTAATTGCTTGGACTTTTTTTGCTTCGATATAACAGTCATAAAGATACCTTAATATGCATTTTTCGCTCAAATGATTTCAAAGTTTGACTCTTTATGGTGTTTGTAATCCATATTGATTGAAAATCTAGCAACCCAAATCAGGTGGACTAGTTTCACTGCCACGTTTGAGTTCAGTTCATGGAAAGATTTTTAGTTTTAACCATACAAATGTGATGAAGTAAAGTAGAATCTTGATAAGGATCTTAAACTTCGCTAGATTTTCAGGTACAAGGAAAGAAGATGGGACTTCAAGCAACTTATTGGTTCTGGCGGTATGCCATCGTCGCATTCTGCAACTGTTACAGCTCTCGCCATGGCTATTGGTTTCCAAGAAGGTTTTGAAGGATCATTGTTTGCTACTGCTTTGATTTTAGCATGTGTGGTATGACTCTTTTGGCATTTATCACTTCTCTTTATTCTCGTGGACGTACTTGGATTAGAGTGAATTATTGCCATATAATGCTAACTGTAGAAACAAATTTGATGTGAAGAAACTTCGTGACAGGTGATGTATGATGCCACTGGTGTAAGGTTGCAGGCTGGAAGACAAGCTGAGGTTTGATTCTTTACCCCACATGTTTTATTTTGACCTAAAACTAGGGGTGACAATTCGTCGTAATCCTATCAAATTTCATTATTTATGATATATACTTAAAAATCGAATTCGTGTGATGAAAAATCGTGTACTTATTAATCGTGTTATCGGGTCAGAAATTGTCAGCCCTACCTAAAACCCTCTGGCTGATATATGAGTTAAACTGAATTTTCCTCAGGTTCTGAATCAAATTGTGTATGAACTTCCTGCTGAACACCCTCTGGCTGAGAGCAGACCACTGCATGAACTTCTTGGTCACACACCTCCTCAGGTTTGGTCTCTTGAAGACATTCTTTCAGACTCTAGACTAATTGAATGTTGTGAGTCATCTGTTGTTTAGAACATATTAACATGCTGAATCTCTGTTCTGACAGGTTATCGCCGGTGGTTTGCTCGGGATCGTCACTGCTGTTATTGGTCATCTGATAATATTACTGGTCGGGCAAAGTTGACGTAATGAGAGATCAAAGTTTTCTGACGGCAATCTGATGGTCATGATTTAGATAATGCACTGCCCAGACAGAATTGTAATTAATGCACTGCCCAGACAGAATTGTAATTCTTACAGATCAGAGATCACTTGTATTTCTTAAGAAAATTCAGTGCTGGGATTATTGTCTCAAACAGAGCTCGGATGAACCTGGAATTTGTTGGTAACAATGGTATCTGATTTTTTAGATCCATTTGATTCATTGATTGCAAAATGTAATCTTCGTTCCGATAAATGTAGAAATTTACAGCATTTTGAGCTCATATTATTCAGTCAAATGGTGAAGACTAGCATCCAAATTACAGAGACACTATTCTGGAAATTAGTATATATCAATTGAAGAAATTTATAACCTGCACGATCCTTCTTGCTTCCCGACGGCATAGATTTTCTTGCACAAATCACTTCAGCCCCAAAACAGCAGAAAAAACCCTTTTCATCTCTGAAACAGGGCCCCCGTTGATACCTGATTCCGTACGCCACGCAATATGTTCATCAGGCCTGACTAAAATTGCTCCTCTTTCTGTCATCTGACACATACTCCACCACGATGGCGTATTAGATGGTCTCTTGACTTCTGCGACGTCTATATAGTTCTCCCAAGGTGTCAGTGCTGGCTTGCTACTGGCTTCTATTCCGTTGACAACTTCAGCATCAGACCACAAGATGCACACTCTAACGGCAACTCTGAAATCTTGAGCCACTTTAAATGTAGCGCGAGCAAGTTGATACGATTGTTCAACTGGTGCTACAATAAGAAGAAACTCAACTTTGTCTACAGACACGAGGTCGAGTGTTGAAACTGTCACCTGCATAAGAAAAGTAGAAAACACTCTCTGGCTGTGGTTCATCTCCCAGTCAACAAGTTGTAACACAAATATAAAGAAGTGAAACAGAAAGGAAATAACCTTTTCCGACAATATGCGGACTTCCATATGGGGCAGCCTAGATCCTGGATCGGCACGAGGAACATAATCTCTCCGACGACCAGTAGGAGGTTCTGGAGCATGAACACCATCAGGCACGAGAGCTCCTTCAAGATACCTAAATCAGACAAATGTAACAAATTCAATTCTCACCATATTGGCTGATGAAATCCAAGATAATGAAATGTCTCAAAAATATCTCAACTGCCTTTATTGGTAATAAGTTTGATGGAGAAAACAGTAATTGCAACTATGGAGTTGAGATTCCAGTTGTGACATCGACAAATCAGCAGTACCTGAAACCCAGATCCTCTGCAGGAAATTGGAGTTGAAGACTTTTTCCTTCTTCAAATATGCGCCTTAGTTTAGCAAGCCTTAAAGAACCAATCGGGTTTTGTTCATTTAGAACAAGTTGTGAGAGCTGTGCACGACCAATGGTGAAGATTCCCTCTAGCATCGCCCTTTGTAGTGCACGTGGTACAGCGGAACCAACAGTATTAGTAATAACACGATGCACTGCAAGTAGAAAATGGAGAAAAAAGAATAGGGAATGTCAGTTATCCAATAAAGCTTCACATATTTTCTGGTAAAACATAAGGTGAAAAAAGAAGAACAAATCCATGGTCATTAATTTGAAACATGAATCAAGATGCCAACAAAACACCAAGCAATATCTATGTTGCCAACAGCTAACCTGAATTTGCAAGTGTAGGATCAATACCAAGCACGGTAGGAATGGACATTGCGGCTCTGAAGTTTTGGACACTGAGTGCAGTATTATAGACAGCAACCTATGGTCAAAGCAAATATGTGCAATGATAATAAATATTAAAATCCAAAAACAGCTCTTAACAGGATTAAAAAAAAAAAAAAGAATAAAACCATACCGGTCTACGCTCCGTCTCATATGTATGAAGTAATGAAGATGGTGCACTACCATTAATATGAGAAGCAATTTTCCAGGCAAGATTGTGTGCATCCTGAATGCCAGTGTTCATTCCTACATCAAATGTAGAATCCTCTCATCAAAATAAATTATTTTAGCTAAACTAACCATTTCAAGTATTTCAAACCATGGTTTTGCTAATTTCTTCAGTTCACTTCTGTAAGAGCTATGAAATTATGAAATATAATTCTTCATATAGCTACAAGCTGTAGATTGAAACATGGCTGAGGTCTTACAGAGCAAATTTATAGTTGAACTCACCAAAACCACCCGCTGGAGGAAATCGATGAGCAGCATCGCCTGCAAGTATTACTCTGTTGTCACAGGTTACAAACCTTTCAGCAACTTCAGCATGCATCACCCATGGCTTTATATCAATTACTTCAATATCCAAAAGCTCTTGGCCAACTAGTTTAAAAATTAAATTCTTGCAAATCTGCAACAAATTGAGCCCTTCAACAAAAATAAACATCAGATGAAGGTACATTTTACATCTCAAGGACAACACATTTTACATCTATGAAAATCATTTTTTAAGAATCCATACTAATTGATAAAATAAAACGCAATTTCAATTTTCGCAAAAGCATCTTATTTAACACGCAGTGATACAATAGGACCGGGAAGTTGTTCCTATATAAACCCAACTTTCAAATTCTTCCCTTCATGATTGCCATGCTAAGTTTGCTTTTGTGTTGGGAACAAAAACATCTAACTAAAGAGCTCAAGTATGAAGGATGGAGGCTACCTCTGGGCTGAAATCTTCCATTTTCTGCTGAGGCGGATAAAATGGCATCTATAAGATGATACATTAACCAGTCTGTTAGGGAAGTGCAATAGTGTGAAATTAACAGGAAGACCTATTCAATAAAAGTGTCCAAAGCCCAGATACCTGCAATATGAATTCCCCTTGCGTAAGATCATGCGCAACAAGGACCCCAATAGCATCGGTGTTAAAAATGAAAAATAGCATTCCCGGTCTCTCCTTTAGCAAGTACTCTCCAAGATCTTTGCTCAGAAAATGAACACTCACAAGCTTTTGTAAGTCTTTTTCACCCATCATCTCTATTCCTGCAAGTCTACGAACTGTACTTCCTGAACCATCTGTAGCAACGAGGATATCACAATTGATACACCTCTCAGTAGAAGTTCCATCCCTTCTACGTAAAGCAGTGACAGAAATAGATTGATCGGTGGTTCTTATAGACACACATTCATGTCCCATCAATAATTCTTTTCCCTCAAGAGGCCAATTCTCAATGCATTCTACACTGTCAGACTTCAAAACACGGAATTTGAGTTCTTCTAGCTTTTTAAGCAACAACCTTACTAATTTGTACTGAGAAAAGTGAGCAACTGATACGGGACTGACAACTTTCTCAAAATCTGGCGATCGACAAACAACAACGAAGGCAATAAATCATCTTCTGCTCGGAATTAAAATATAAAAAAAAGCTAGCAAACACACTCTCCATCTTGAATCATACAGTCTTACAATATATCCTACAAATGAACACAAAATCTATAATGCACACTCTGCAAACTACAAACTAACTGCACAGGATTAAACAGAAACGAAACCTTGAGGTTGCATATGATCAACTGATCCAAGAATAGGACCAGTAAGAGAAGTACAATAAACAAACTTCCTCCAACAATCAACAGGTGGTTGTGACCTCTCAGTCTCCTCAGCAAGTCCATCCATTTTTCTAAAAATCTAGTGATCAAACCAAACCACAAAAATCAAATCTTTCAAAACATCACAATCAACCAAACTAAAAGTACCAAACTTTATTAAGAACACAAAAAAACCAAAATCAAAACCAACCTCCATAGTACGATTATTAATGAAATGTGCTTGTGGGTGGCTTGAAAACTCCAGATTTTTCTCCAAAACAGAACACTTCACGCCTACAAACAATCAAACCATACAAAAAAAACTAATAAAAACCAACAAAAGTAGATAAAATTTGAGTTTTTGAGCTGTATGAGAAAGAAATTACCTAGTTTTGTGAGAAGTATTGACAGAACAAGTCCAACTGGTCCAGCTCCAACTATTAAAACTGGAAGCTTTGAACTTTCTGAACAAAAGGTTCTGCTTTGGAGGGAATTACTAAAAATACTTCCAAAAGGATTCACTTTGTTCATACATTTTGTAGTACATATACTATTTCTTAAACCTCCTTTCAACCTCAGCAGTCTTTCCATAAATTCTGCATCAAACAACTTCACACAAACAAGCTATAAAGCTTAAGTTTTCACGTGTATTTATGTTTAAAGATATTGGGCCACAATGGGCTAAGTTAGGCCCAAAACGTTTTGAGTAAAAAACTCTCATCTCATAATTCATGTAAGATTTTATTATAGTTGACGATTTTTTATTTGAGAACACAAATCATATAAATTTAATTTTTATAATATTTATATTATAAATAATAATATTTAATAATAATTTTGTATATCCAGATTAGATAATTGCTCTAGAAATAACTTAAACGTTAATCAAAAATAAATTTTAATATAAATTTATGGTTTGACTTATCAGAAGAGAAAATAAAAAAAAATCATAATAGTTAATTTTGAAGTATATTAAAATCGTTTATGACAATATAATTCAAAAGAAATCTTTTATGACAATATAAATAATAATTAATTTCAGAATATTTAACATAATAAAAAATGTTTAATTCATAAAAAAAAAATTTAGGAAACAGAATATTTAATTGGAAATAATATTTCAAAAATTATAAAATAATAGTAAATTTATTAATAAAATTAATTATAATTAAATAATATTAAATAAATAAAAATTACTTTAAGTAAAATATATATAAAATATATATAATTTTATTTGCTTTGAGATAATAAAATCTCTCATAACTTAAGACAAAATGAGTAAATTTTTTTTTTTTATGGAGAACGGATCTGAACTTGGACATGTCACTATCTCTGTCTCAAAAACACAATGCAATTAAGGTTTTCCTGCAAAACCACCTCAGTTTCAGACATTCATTACTCATTCGCTGCTGTTTCATAATCTTGTAGTACAATTGTGAAGCTTTCATAGCTAGTAGTAAACTATTCCATTTAAACTAACAGTACACCAATGTTTTCAGCTTTTCTGCATTAATTTCCTACTTTAAGGTGTTGCTTTCTTTCTCTTTCTGACAGTCTCTTCTAACCATGATTGATTATCAAGTGAATGAAGTGATTATGATAATGAATTAGTTGCCAACTTGGATATTTTATAGGTGGGTCCTACCTCACTGCATCAAGTTTGGATCTTTTTGCTGGTTTATGCTAAGAATTGTTATTGATTTTTTGTTTGCTGCCACATTTTTAGCATCAGTGTTTCAACTGGGGTTTTGAAGTGGATGTTACAGTGAGTGTGGAGAGATGGTCTGTATTGTAAAGTTGATAGTGACCTCTTTTTTAGCAAGTTCAGTTAGCTTCTTGATGTATGCTTTAGATCTGATACATTGAACATTATTAGATCTTTTCAAGTAGCTGAAAAGTTGAGTTTTATGTTAAGCATGATCTGTTTATTGAAGTTTCTTTATCAGTTTGAGTGTGAGAACGAGAAGTACTGTTGAAAAATGAGGTCTATAGAGGACGAAGGATGTTATAATCATGGACCTTCTCAGGAAATATCAAGTACCAGTTCAATTACATTTGAGTTTCAGAAGAGTAATGGAGTTAATCGAAGTTCCCATAATAGAATGGCTTTAGGGAAGCCCACACCTTCTAAATGGGACGATGCACAGAAATGACTGGTGGGTTTATCAAGAGGATGCGATAAGAATCAAAACAAGCCACGAAATTCCAATGCCGATGACAGAAGATTGATAGCTCCAGTTCCGCAGAAGGAGCAGGACTATTCGAGCGAATGAGCTGCAGGAGAGGGATTAGATGGAGTTGGTTCAATGGTGAATCAGTTCCATATGGAAACAAAGAATGTTGAGTGT
>CANYCX015732686.1:0-17737 GCA_948193385.1 Breynia disticha f. nivosa
ATTTCCTCTCTTAATATCCATCCTTAACTCACTTATCTATCTTATTATGATCCCACTCATCCATTCTATTCATCCAATTCCTAACCCATACTCAACTTCTCCAATCTCCTTCATAAATTTCCTAGACCATTTTCCTCAAACTAAAATTAATTCTTCCTCATTAATTACCCAATTAAATTGACCATTCAATCAACCTTATTAGAGCGTAAGGAAACTAACCCTAACAACAAAACTTAAAACCGAATTTAGTTTTACCATTTCTCAAATTCGTCACTTTTGGCCTCCCTTCATAAAACACCACTTTCAAGCACTAAAACCATGAACTAGCCTTAAAATTTGTTACTAATGGGTACCATACATCTATACCTTTCAATCAAGCCTTATTTTACTCAATTCGGATCTAAAATGAATGAAATACAACATCTGAAAGTTAGGGCATAAATAAAAACGTGATTTACAAGATTTACGACAAAATCTTACCGAATTAAGAGCCCCAAATTGATTATATAACTCCCAAATGCCGAAATTTGATGAAGATTGACGATTTCTAGGGTTTTTGCTTTTGAAAATTGTGAGGAGAGAGAGAAAAAGGGGATTTGTGTGGTTAATGAGAGAGAGAGGCACATGAAGGTTTATATATATTTTCGACTTTTGACGGTTTTGCCCCTAAGTCAACTGATACACTTAACTTTCAGATTTTCTCTTTCTCGATCGTCTTAAACTCATTTGATTAAATTCCCACTACGTTTTACACTCTCCACCTATTATGAATTAAAATATTTTGCGAAAATTTTATTCACGTTTTATTTAAACATTACATTAAATTATTAACATAATTATAAAATAGAGGCGTTACATACTAGGTCAATTATGGAACTCATTTGGCCCTTAAACAAATGAGAATTTAGTCTGCCAGTAACTCTAGAACGGTTTGGGGAATGGCTAGCTTAGTCGTTCTCCAGGCCGTTCGACCATACAAAGCAAGTTAGAACACCCAAACGATTTTGGGAACGGTCTGCACAGACCGTTCTCCAGGCCGTTTGACCATACCAAGCTAGTCAGAACACCCAAACGGAATGGGGAACAGCTGAGCTCCACATCATACTCACAAATTTCAAGTATTCATAGCTCGCTTTACGACATAAACCATAAGCATATAACTACACACTCACAACCCTCTCATTATACCATTCATACAATACCATTCATTATTCGACACCTTTATTATCAAATTTTAGCAACGCTTCACATTCAAGAAACATACATGCATAGGGAAAATGTGCTCATGTTACTTACCTCGCCCAAAAGCACCTAGCGTCTCGGTTTCGTATCGTCTCTGCCGCGATTCAAACTCCCTATCATGAACATTATAGATTCCCATCAATTTATATTTATTCAATTTATGTGATATGACTGTGAATTACTTATATGAATGCATTATTACATTATCCCCATTCCTCTTCCCCCTTTTTCCTTAAACCTCTTCATCAAATGCTCTACTTACCATTACCACTCTTACTTTTCTTTACACCAAACTTCATTAATGTCCTAAACAAGTTTGTTTAGCTATACTTAAATGTCAAATACCCTCCAAAACACCCTACCATCCTAGTTCACATTTCCCTCCTTTAGACCTAACCAATTCCTTAACATTTTCTTCAATCTCTTCGATATGGAACTACCCAATCAATCCAACACTTAAAAAATTCCTAAGATACCCCAGTTAAACTTACCCAAGTGTCGAAACATAATAAGAATCACGTTTACGCAAAATCACCGCTCAAAATCCAAATCTCGTCACTTCACAGGGCAGCCTCTCTCTGGATGATTTTGAGTTCCTAATTCACAATTTAACATAAACAATGGTTAATACTAGGTAGTATACATCTCAAGCTTTCCAACGAGCCATCATTTGCTCAAATCGGAGCTAAAATGGAAGATTTGTGGGGTTTGGAAAATTAGGGTTTCTAAGGAAACGAGAATGGAAGAAAAGGAATGAAAACTTACCTAGATTCAATCCAAAAATCAATTTCAAAAACTCCTTAGTTGCAGATTTTGTGGAGGTTTGATGGTGGAGAGGGTTTTTGGTGAAGGAGGAGAAAGAAGAAGAAGAATGTCGTGTGGTAGTGGAGAAATAAGGAGGCGAGATAGGTTTTTAGAGTTGCCTTTGGGCTTTGGTCCACTTTGCTTCGAAATTTCCTTTTTAACCTGACCCACATTAAATTATGACTTCGAAATTCTTGAAGTTTATAATTTTTCCCAAATTCCCAATTTAAAATAAATCTCAACTCTTCCCTTGTAATTAATTTCTTAAAATAAATCGCGAAAAATTTTTCCTTATTTTTTCTACGCATTTTATTTTTAAATTTTAATTAAATAAAAATTTTGGGGCGTTACACCCATCATCTCTTATTAGAATTTTGAAAAATAAAATCATTTGCAAATCTTGCCTTATACATTTTAAGAGAGAGAAAAACACAATGAAACACTTTTATTTATTTTCAAAAGGTTTTCATTATTTTAAATTTAGTCTATCACATGTTTTCATAATTTTACTTTATATAAAATCAAAAACAAAAATATACAGAACTTCAAAAAATTTGAAAACCAACAAATGTGTCTTGCATACATTTAGACTCATTTAATAAAATTTTAGTGTCTTTATTTAAATTTGTATTGATAATTTATTTAATTTTTATAATCGTGTATAAGTGTGTTTTGATTTTGTTGTTACATATTTAATCCTAATTTATCATGTTCTTGTGCTTAATTTTTTTAGAACTCTAGATTTATGTCATTGTTTATAGTTATTACTAGAAAATTGTCTTAAATCTTAGAATTTTATAGAGATTTCTTTGCCCATTGTGTTTATGCTAAAGTTTGCAAGAACTTATAAGTCTATATGTGTCTGTTGTGTTTATTCCAAAGTTGTTACATAAATCTTCTTTCCTAAAGTGTCGTATTGCGAGATGATTCTATATTCCTTCCACTTGCATTGCAGTTTTGAAAAATTTCAACATCATCCAATTTTTTGTCATATTGAAGCAATGCCTCTATCTCTTCCATTATATGTTGAACTTGAAAATGCGAATATTAAAAAAATCAGTCTATATGTATTCAGTTTATACAAATATTTTTTTTTTGCATTTATAAAATGTGTCTTTATGTGTTCTTATTTGTTTTTAGATTAAATATATTTTAATTCAAAAATAATTTGAAGGTTTCCAACATCATCTCATATACTGTCATATTATAGTAATAACTCGATGTCATCCATTTTGTTGATGAACCTGAAAAGAATATGTGTATTTGCATTTGATTGTAGATTTTTTATAAAAAAATTTAACATTTGATTTTTTATTAAATAATACAAAAATATGTCTCTATGTGTTGATGAACCTTAAAAATATGTCTCTATGTGTTCTTATTTATTTTCTTTATTTTAAATTTTTAATTAATTTTTTTATGTTTTTATGATATTACTAAAATGTATCCGTTTGTGTTCAACATTTATTTTAAATTTGAAAAAAATTTTACGTTTAAAAATAAAATATTTCTGAAATGAAAAACTTAAGACAAAAAATATTAGTATACAAGTCTAAAGGTATTCTATATCTATTCTGTGTCTAAACAAATATGTCGTAATTATTTTTGTTATTATTTTAAATTCTAATGATATTTTAATTAGTAGATTTATGTAGGAACATAGAATTGTGTTTATAACATTTTTATTAGTAGATTTATAATATTTTTATAGTGTTTAATTATTATGTTTGGAATAGTTTAATTTAAATTTAATTTGGCTCTTTAATTGTAACATTTAATTTGAAAATAATTTTGAATTTCAAATTATTGTTATAGATGTATGACATATTATTTAAATTTTTAAGATATCATTTTTATTGATGTAAATATTTATTATATCATTTTGTAAAAAAAACATGTGATGAATTTGTGTATATAGTCTTTAAAAAAGTGTTATTCATGCTATTAACTCTCTCTCCCTCGTAGGTTAAAAAAAAAAGCCAAATTGACGTACCTACCATAAATAATTAAAGAAACTGAGGATCTAATTTTAGATTTTAGCCTTCGTTCATCCTCGCAAAAAACCAATAAAAGTTATCTGTGGTGAACACATTTATCACATTTCACTCTGCATATCCATCAAACCCTCTACCATTAATGCTCCATCCTCCACTATGGAACAACTGAAAACAATCGGTCGAGAATTGGCTATGGGTTCACAAGGCGGTTTCGGACAATCGAAGGAGTTTCTCGATCTCGTCAAATCAATCGGCGAAGCCCGATCCAAGGCCGAAGAAGACCGAATCGTCCTCCATGAAATCGAAACTCTGAAACGCAAAATCGTAGAACCCAACATTTCAAAACGCAAAATGAAAGAATACATAATACGATTAGTGTACATCGAGATGCTGGGGCACGACGCGAGTTTTGGTTATATTCAGGCAGTGAAAATGACGCATGATGATAATTTGTCGCTGAAGCGAACTGGGTATTTGGCGGTAACGCTATTTTTGAACGAGGATCATGATTTGATAATATTGATAGTGAATACTATACAGAAGGATTTGAAGTCCGATAATTATCTGGTGGTGTGCGCGGCGTTGAATGCAGTATGTAGGCTGATTAATGAGGAGACAATTCCAGCTGTGTTGACACAAGTTGTGGAACTTTTAGGACATCCGAAGGAGGCTGTTAGGAAGAAGGCTATTATGGCTTTGCATCGCTTTTATCACAAGTCCCCTGGATCTGTTTCTCATTTGCTCCCCAATTTTCGAAAGGTTTCCTTTTCTTTGCTTTCCTCATTTACTGGCTTTAGGCTGCTCATTTACTGGATTTCAGCAACTTGATTGTTTGATTTTAGTGTTAAAATGACGAAACTGAATGCATTGTGCCCCGCTTAACTTGCTTAAAAAGTTTTTTAACAGATTATGTTGCCCTCAACACACAAGAGATGGGTATATCAGAATAAGAAACTTTTGTTTTGAGAAAGATGGTGGTGTTGGTTTAACATCTGTTTTGGGAATAATTAACCATAATAATTCTGTCTGATCTATTTTTGGCACTAAAACTGCTCTCTACATTTGTTCTATGAGGGGTTTTTTAATTTATCTCATCTTACTTGGCTACAGAGGCTTTGTGACAATGATCCGGGGGTCATGGGTGCCACACTTTGCCCTCTTTTCGATCTAATAACAACGGATGTGAATTCGTACAAGGATTTAGTCGTCAGCTTTGTAAGCATTCTTAAGCAAGTAGCTGAGCGCAGATTGCCAAAAGCTTATGATTATCATCAAATGCCAGCTCCATTTATACAGGTAATGTGGCCATTATTATCTTGTTGCTAACATTTGCTTTTAAACTTTAGTATGCTAGACTCGGAAATTTTGGTTTTACTGGTTGGCCTTTGGTGCCTCCTGATACATGATTGTTGTCTTTCGTGGAGTTATGTAATTTTCAATCTACAGATAAAAGCCTATGTCTTTTATTTGCTTTCATTTTTCAACATTATGATACAGCTTCTGCTGTATGGAGGGCTTTCAGAAGGCATAATGAGAATGTGTGAGCGGGGCGGGCCTGGGTTTAATGGTTATGATTGTAAATTGTGGTCAGTGTATAAGTCTTGGTTCTTGTTCTTTCTCTAAGCTGACTGAACAAATTACACCAGCAAAACACAACCTGAACTATGCCAAATTGACCCATTTATACTTGGTCATTGATCATTTATTATTTTTTTGTCAAATCAATAAGTGTAAGCCAGTTGCTTCTCAATTTGCTTTTTGTTCTATTCCTGCTCTGTGGTGACTCCAATTAATGTAGATCTTAGCTGTGCTTTACAGATCAGATTGCTGAAAATTCTTGCTTTGCTTGGAAGTGGTGATAAGTCAGCTAGTGAGCAGATGTACACGGTTGTGGGTGACATATTCAGAAAGTGTGATTTCTTGAGTAATATAGGAAATGCTGTACTTTATGAGAGTATATGCTGTGTTGCTTCAATACATCCTAATCCTAAGTTGCTAGAAGCTGCTGCTGAAGTGATTGCAAGATTCTTGAAGGTTTGCTCTTGTTGCTTATGGATCTAATTGCAACTATGGCAGAAAAGAAACTGTAGTTTTTCTTTGCTTTTAGTGACTGGCTTATGCCGTGACACTGTTGTCTGATGGCAGAGTGATAGCCATAATCTGAAATATATGGGGATTGATGCCCTTGGTCGATTGATAAAATTAAGCCCAGACATTGCCGAGCAACATCAGTTGGCTGTGATTGATTGCTTGGAGGTGAGAGTTCTATTTTTGAAGTTCTTGTCTGTAAATTTTGTTGTGAATGCATGATAAAATAAACTGGTTTATGTTCTATTCATTTTTTACTTTACCTATTTCAATTGTAGTTCAATTCTTGGTTTTACTGTGCTTTTCTAAAATTTGGGCAGAACACAATTTTCTATTGAACAAGAATTATACAAAGTTTTGAATTTAAATTCTTTTGTTGTTTATATGAATTCTTTTGTTGTTGTATTATGAGTTCTGGATTCTTTACTTTTTGTTATTTATTTGTTTCTCTGATTTAACTTTCTGCTTGCAAACGAGTCCCATTCCATGATTGCTTTTAGAACAAACTTTTGCGATGATTTTTGACACAGGACCCAGATGATACCCTAAAGCGGAAAACTTTTGAATTGCTTCATAAAATGACCAAGTCCTCCAACGTGGAAGTGATTGTTGACCGCATGATTGATTACATGATTAGCATAAATGACAATCATTACAAAGCTGCAATTGCATCTCGATGTGTTGAACTTGCGGAGCAGTTTGCTCCTAGCAATCAATGGTTCATTCAGGTACATATTTAACATGACCTTTTACCTCTATGAAAGTATGACATATTTATGTACATATAAAGTTGGGCCTTTTGTTGTTACTTTATTGATGATCTAATTCCGCAGGCCATGAATAAAGTCTTTGAGCATGCTGGTGATTTAGTGAATATTAAAGTAGCACATAACTTAATGCGCTTAATTGCTGAGGGATTCGGGGAAGATGATGACACTGCTGACAATCAGCTAAGATCATCAGCGGTATGCAACTCTGATGGTTGCTCTTGTTATCGATCAATCGTTTTAAGAGGAACATTAATTTTTTTGAAATGCTTATTATTAACTTTGTTTTGGGGTTTGGGGGTTAGGACATTTAAATAGCTGACGGTATATTGTGTTTGCGTACTAGCTCTTTTCGTGGCTATATGTGCTAGAGGGCTTTTATTGAAAGAAAATCATGATGGGTACTACTCTTTCTTGTATAATACAGTTTGGAGAAAGATAATAAACTGAATACGAAAAGGAGTCTGTTATTAAATATCCATGATATAGTTGTATTTCATCATTTTTCTTGCTTCTTCATTAATGGAGGATATGTGCAGGTGGAATCTTATTTACGTATTATTGGAGATCCAAAGCTTCCATCTGTGTTTCTTCAAGTATGTTTTCCTTTCCTGGATACAATTTCCATATTTTGAATTACTGAAACAATTTTTTCATGCTAATTACCTGGATTGTGATTGTAGGTTATCTGTTGGGTCCTTGGGGAGTATGGAACTTCTGACGGAAAATTTTCAGCTTTATATATTACTGGGAAGTTGTGTGATGTAGCAGAGGCATATTCAAATGATGAAACAGTTAAGGTATTTCTCAAGCTATAGAATGTGTTAAGCTGTACTGGCTAATAATTGGTTTTACTTCCTGCTGTATCTGTATTCCCATGTTGGGATCTGGTCATCGTAGTCTTTTGTGGTTTAGGGTTTGTTTTGCTGTAATCTTTAAATTTTTAGTTTTCATTGCTTCTATGAAAAGAAACATTTAAATTATTTCTGGACAAAGTGTCTTGAGAGTACCAACTTTCTATAGTGCATTCGTTACTTGCCAGTTCTTATCTATGGTGTATAACCACATGTCAGTACTCTTCACTTTATTATTTTAAAATTGATTGCAGCCCCCTTGAATTAGTGAATCATGGTCATTTTATTTAGGCATATTCTGAGTATCTGCTTTAACATACAAGATATGAGAGTTGTGTCCATGGAATTTGAAAGTCAAGTATACAACTCTGATTATCTATTCTGGTTAAAGAATTTTACAGAAACTTGTTTACGGCCTAAGGTAAAAATGCAATGATAATAGATATCTTTAAAGTATATATACTATTTACATTATAAACAATTGCCCTCTTTACACTCATGCATATTATATTTATACATAAACACCCTTACTTGAATTGTCTTTTTGAATAATATAAATGATAAGTTTTTAAGGCAAAATACATTTATGTGAAATTTGTAAGATGTTTTACTTGGTACTTATATTTATTGTGCAAGCTAGAAATATTTTAATAAAACAGTGCACTATTAATATTTTTTGGTCAATATCATGTAAGAAAATAAATCTTAAAACTGAAGAACTGGTTTTTGTCTGGTTCATCCAAATGGTTTGACAAATTGGAGTACTGGATGGTTAGCTGGTCAAAGTAGACATTTTTTCACTTCAGAATTTTCCTGAGATGATGAAATTTCGTTTGGTTTTGCGGAGGGGTCATTGACCAGTTAGCTGGTTGATGAACACCTATACAAGATATTTCCATTTGAAACTGTTTTGTGCCTTATTAAAGATTGGAATGCTGGTTTCCTTCCTATGGTCTTGAGTTTTGCTAGTCCAAGATCTGTGTTTTTTCTGTCATTGTCTTGTGCTTCCTTTTTTAATCAGGGGGAGTATCTTTGGTGGTACTTCTCCCATCTTTCAAATGTTTGCTGTTATTTTCAAATGTCTTGTGCTTCCTCCTTTAATCAGTGGCAGTGTGTACGCTAGAAGGGAGTCAAAGCTGGAGAAGGAAATTAATCGTGATTTGCTAGATTTCATATAGTGTATCTCCTTCCTATGAATTGAAATGATTTCATCCTTTTTTTTTCCTTTTTTGAAGGCATATGCAATTACTGCACTCATGAAGATACATGCCTTCGAAATAGCAGCTGGAAGGAAAGTGGATATGCTACCTGAGGCATGTTTCTTTTTTATTTTACAATTATCCATCCAAGTGCATATTAATTAAAATTTATCGTAGCACGATAAATTTATACATGACCTTCCTCTGTAGACGAGGTATATTCACTACTTGCAAATGTTTTTTTTTTCTTTGATCCAGTGCCAATCTCTGATTGAGGAGTTATCTGCTTCCCACTCAACAGACTTGCAGCAACGTGCATATGAACTTGAAGCAGTTATTGGCTTAGACGCCCATGCGGTTGAATCTATACTGCCTTTTGATGCCAGTTGTGAAGACCTTGAGGTCATCTTAATTTTTTCTCCTGTTTCAAGTTCTTGTGAAATTCAATGACTCTTGGTGTTTAGTTATTGTAGGTTCAATAACATTTCATGTGTATAATCTAGTAAAAGAAATCCATGTGATGATTTTCTGATGCTGTGTTGTATAACTAAAAAAATTTTTTGGGCTAGAAGAATTGCTACTGGAATGTATGCAAGTATGAGTGCATATGCATGGTATCTGAAATAACTGTTCTCTGGTCTCCCTTATGTTGCTGTCAAGCATTCTATATGCACTTTGTTTCTTTATTCAATGTGGACTGCGTAATCTTTTCATTGGCTCAACATTTTGTTTACTGGGCTACTAATCTACCTGTAATTTCTGTTTTGCAGATTGACCCGAGTCTCTCTTTTCTTAATGGTTATGTACAACAATCATTAGAGAAAGGGGCTCAGCCCTACATTCCTGAGAGTGTGCGATCTGGTGAGTCAACCATAACTAACTTCAGAAACCTGGATCTGCATGAACCTTCAAGCCATGGTCTTAGATTTGAGGCCTACGAGCTTCCAAAGCCAGCTGCACCATTGCGGCCTCCTGTATCGCTTGCTTCCTCTACTGAGCTTGTTCCAATCACTGAGCCATCCTATTGCAGGGAGACTCAACAGTCAGCGTCAATGCCACCTTCATCTGATACTGGATCAGAATTGAAGTTACGTCTTGATGGTGTACAAAAGAAGTGGGGTAGGCCAACTTACTCATCTTCTGCAACATCTTCTTCAACTTCTGCTCCACAAAAAGAGAATGGTCTAACACAAGTAGATGGGACAAGTACTGTCAATTCAAGAGCGCGTGAAATCTCTTATGAATCAAGGAAGCCAGAAGTAGAAATCTCTCCAGAAAAGCAGAAGCTTGCTGCATCTTTGTTTGGGGGTTCTTCCAGAACAGAGAGGAGAGCTTCATCATCAGGCCCTAAGGCCTCAAAGTCAAGTGGCCATGCCGCAGACAAGTCCCACACTTCTAAGGCTGGAGGTTTATCAACTGTTGATGTTGTTGAGAAGACAACTCCTGTTCAACCACCTCCAGACCTGCTTGACTTGGGGGAACCAACAATTACAAGTACTCCAACTGTGGATCCATTTCATCAGTTGGAAGGGTTGCTAGACCCATCCCAAGTTTCCTCAAGCGGAACCGCTGAAGTATCCAAGGCAGCCGATATAATGGGATTGCATGTGGATCCGCTTTCTGGATGGCAGAGTGGTGTTCCACAGACTTCAACCAGCACAAGTGATGATGCTCTGTTATCCGAGTTGTCAAATGCTGGCCCTTCACAGGGTGTAACAACGGCCACGCATAGTAACCAACTTAGTAAAGGTCCAAACACCAAAGGTTCTTTGGAAAAGGATGCACTTGTGAGGCAGATGGGCGTTAACCCATCCACTCAGAATCCCAACATGTTTAAGGATTTACTAGGCTGAACTTTTATGCATCTGTTTCAGGAGACATTGCTGGAGTACAGTTTGTTCAGCTTATTCTCATCAGAGAGTGATTGCCATGTGTTTTCGCCGTGTGAACTTGGATGGTAACAACCAGGGGATGAACAGTTAGTTGAAAATGTCTGCAATATGACGATGCAACCTGGAGAATCTCGGAATGGAGCGATACAGCTTCCTGGACTAGTTAAAATCAGGTACAGAAGTGTATTTCCTGCTTGATAAATTTTAGTTTTTGTAGTTATAGAAGACAAATCGGTGTACAATCATATGATGGGGTATTTCCCTTGAGTAAATGATTTCAGAGTCTGTTCATGTGCTTGCTTGTATTGTACGTCTTCCTGGATTTGACCTTGTCGACAAAGGATTGTTGCTATGGGAGTCGTAGGTGTCATAATAATGCTGTATCATCGAATTCACCATCTTGCTTTGCTTTTGTTTTGGTTCTTTCACTCATTCCTTAATATGATTTACACAAAACATAATACGGCAAAAATATCATTTTTATATCTTTTAACAAAGAACTCATTAGAAGTAACAAAATTCAACAGAGAAAACAAAGAAAATTGTCATTAAAATTACAATGATTTGTGATTATCCTAATTTATAGGATGGCTACTTACTCCTATCAATATTTTTGTGATCATTAAAAGTTTATCTTATAAATCTATTTTTAATGATCTAATTTCTATTTTTTTATTTTTGGTAAGATAGACATTTATATTTGACAAATTTCATCAAACAAATAAAGAAAATCTTTAGTGTCTTTTACTATAAAATAGTCTTAATGATGTGTGTTTAGTATAACATAAAAAATTAAATAGGTTATTGAATAAGGTTATTTTATTTTTTCTAAAGAAATCTTTTCTTTCAAAGTCTTGAATGAGACTTAAAGTTTTATAACAAAACTCTTAGAAATGATAACAAATCCTTGGATATACATTAAATTTTAACTTTTCATATTGTATATTTACTCGAAGAATTCCTAAACAAGTTTCTTCCCTATTTAGTATTCTATTATCCATAATTGTTATTTCAATTGCAGTGTCTAATTTTTCTTTAAATGTCAGTTTTATAATAATTTGTATTACTCCAATATGTATTCATCCTAATGTATTGCAAATTTTTGATTTAATATTTTGTAATTTATCATAAATATCTTTTTTGCTAAAAAGAATCATAAGTTTGTTAGAAGTTAATGATATATCTAATGCTCTTTTTTGTATATTTAATTCATAAAATAAAATTTTTTTTCTTGATTTAATTTCTAATATTTCTAAAGTGCTAACTTTAAATGCAGATAATTTTATAGTGAAAATTTTTTATTTTGTATTAGTTTTAATTTTTTTTTATCTATTAAAATTTCTTGTATATAGTCTCTCATTTCTTCTATTTGATTGTTTATTATTGATTCTGAATTACTTGCTTCAGCCATTTTCATTTTAATCTTCTTCTGATGATGTATATTCTGTATCAGTTAATATAAATATATTTTCATCTGAATTTATATTAAATCTAATTTAATGAAATCTCTATGATTAATCATTTTTTTAATGTCATTATCTATTTTATTTTTTTTTTCAAATTTCTTTGCGCATCTATTTGCGTAATGTCTTATTTCTTTACAATAATAACATCTATAGTCTTTAGAATTTGTTTTTCTTTGCCTATAAGTAGGTTGTTTTTTGTTTTCTTATATCTTTTGTGTTTATAGTATCTTACTTTTCTTTTCTTCAAATATGATCTTTTTTGTATAAATTGTTTTCTCTTTTTGTATCTTCTTTTTGTTTTTTCATAATAATGAGAACTATCAGAACCCATCATATTGCATTTTAGGTTTATCACAAAATAGCAAAATCTTTTCTTTAAACTTTTTGGAGATTTAGCTAATATTGCATTAGCACACCAATTACTTAATTTTCCCTATAATGTGCTATTTTTTGCCTAGAATATCTAAAGATCCTGGATTATATGGAGTTAAATACAACCAACATATCTCAACTATTAGTTTTGTTGTGCTAAAGAACATTAAATTAGTTTTTTTTCCACAAGAACCATTAATATTTTATTTATGTTTTAACACAGTATCTGAATTATGAATTTGTTGTGCTAAAATACCTTAAACTAGTTTGTTTCATAAGAGCCATTGATATTTAATTTATGTTTCAGCATAATACATCACTACCACATCAAACAAATAAAATGTAATTTTTTATTATCTTAATCTTTATTCTTGTTTAGTTATAACCTAAAATATGGATAACTTGACTTTAAGATTTGATATTTTGGTATCTTATTATTTGGCGATTTTACTGTAAATGGTTTTTTTTTGAGACAATATTGGCATTATATAATTAAGTTATATCTTATCAATAGGACAAATAATTTTCTTCTTCATTATTTTATTGATATTCCTAATTGTTTATCAATGATTACTATATGATTAATTATCAATTTATTAGTTGTTAGAATTGTTTATAGCTACCTAAATGATTAAAGTTTATTGTGGTTTTAGTTGAATGGCGCTAAAAATATGTTTAAACTTAAAAGTTGTTCTTTTTCAATTATTTTACTATTTTTAAGTTATTTAAGATAAATGGACTCTTTGTTATCTTTCGATGTAAACATTGCTCGCATTTCTCATAAGACTCTAAGTCGAATGACCCAAACACTCCATCCTTATGGAGTCTTGACACACGTTATTTGTTTAGATGTACTAAACGACAATGCCAAGGGTATATAAGATTAATCTCATTACTTAGTCCTCTTTGTGTCTATGTTATAAATTGACTCCCTATTTGTTAAATATAGGATATATAGGTCATTTTGTAACATGAAGTGCCATATAAAATGACTTGACGGTGAACTTGAATACTACCTCTTGCGATGGTAAATCCAAAACCTTATATATCGAATGGTGACACTAAAATAATGTTCCTAATCATTGCGGGCATAAAATAACAGTCCATTAGATTCAAACGGATTTCGAAAGGTAAAGTGATGATGTGATCCCCAAATTCGACTACCACTTTTGTTTATATCTTTACTTTCTTTAATCTGACAAGTGGTACTCGAACTCGGAAATCATTAAGTTAAAAAAATAATTGACAATTCGGAAATACAATTTCATACACGTTACATTCCATTACGAAATTAAACTTTACAAAGTTCGAGAAAGTAATATCCCAAAAAGTAGAGGTATACAAATCGTTGGGTTATAAAAGAAAAGGAATCTAAACGATCACATTTCGATGATAACCTCACAAAAATACATTTATGCACATGCAATATTCAATACAAAATTTTTGTATGATATGAGCAAACCTAGCCCTAGTGCACATCCCACCTCGATCCTTTATTCCTTTGTTGATGAGTCAGAAAGCAACAAAGAGATCTACCCTTCTTGTCCAAAGAGTCCCTCAAGTTCCTGCCCACACGACAAGCATAAAACGCAGTGAATCGCGAGACTCAATAAGCAATACTTACTAAAATGGACAGCCATCCCTATCTCATTTTATTCACTTTTATTTCACTCATAGTAAATACAAAATCTTAATTAATTCCGTGTTACACCATCCATTAATCAAATCATAATCAAACACTCAAACAAGTTCATGTTCAACCATAAATCCATACTTAAGCATTTCAAAATCAAAGATTCACGCGTGATCAACCACGACTACGCGTGGTGGTAGGCAATTACGCGTTGTCGCTACCACACCGCGTAGTTCCGGTGCAAACAAACGCACTGTCATGGCAAAAGTACACGTGATCACAGTGAACGCTCGCACTTTGCTGCCAGAACGCGTGGATCTCTGGTTTTCTGGATGAAAATCAAGAACCACACTACATATTCTTACCAACACTTTCCTATCACAAATTATCACTTCAATTCAATCATCAGCCAACAAAAATTCATTTTAACCAGGATCATTACATGAATCCATAATATCCAAGAGTTTGACACCAAACATATTTAGCACAACCAAACAACGTTTAACTATATCAAACTCAACAACTATCAAGGATACCATATTACAAGATTTGCCAAAAATTTCCTAACATCAATCACTCAAGTCATTTTTTCTCGTTGTAAAACTGTTCCATTCCCAAGTAAACATTCAATATGATTTATCATTCATTCACAACTTCCACTACAGTCACAATTCATATCAGAATTCACAAGCATAACAAGCTCATCATTCTCATAATCTACCACTCATGACATCAATTCCTTCATTCAGCAACCAATCTATTCGTTCAAGCACATACTCATATGGACACAATAGATGCGACATAATGAATGCGAATACATGACCCCTAATGCATTTCTTAATGCGATCACTCATGATCCCAGACTTAATTTCAATCTACGCCCTTTCTTGACTATTATTATTGACGTTTGCAAATGGGTCACGTCGACCGGGAGTATTGGTTATAAAGTACTATGGACCATAGATTTTACGCCTTTACTTGGCCTGACACGCCCGAACACTTTTAAGTGTACCGAGTCTTTCCACTGTGCCACGGTATAGTATGTGATATATAGTAACCGTATTTACGCTCCCAAGAGCCATAACCGCTCCCTCAATTTATGCTCACTATAAGCCATCATTTTATTTCAACTTGCTCCTTATGAGCCCCATATACATGCATGTTATATGCATAAACCATGCAACCACAAACATGCATTTACCATTCACTCATGCCATGTTTTTCATTCAATGTTGAGTTCAATCCACTAACAATCTCAACACAACACCCATTCATTAATCATAGTCAACCATATGACAAGCAACCATATAAACATCAAACACAATCAACACCTTATATATCATATGCAACACCAATCATCCATCATACAATCATTATTCATAATCAACACATTTAATAATAACTAATCAATCATTTCACATTCAAACATACAAATCTAGGGATAAGTTGCATTCATGTTACTTACTTTACAAGAATCGCCTAAACGGCTCGGTTGGGAACCTCCCTCACCGTGATTCTGACTCTCTATTAAACAAATTATTATAGAATGTGATAACGCGAGAGTAGTTGACTATGTGAAAGGAGACAACCATAATCTACATACTAATGCTGCCCTTGTGAGATTGATCCAGTCTTACTTGCTGAGAGAATAGGAAGTTGAGATTGTCAAGATCTGGAGGGAACGAAATCGTGTGGCGGATGTGTTAGCAAAGAGAGGACTTAGTATCCCAAGAGGAATTCATTATATAGAGACCATCCCAATGGACATTATGCACCTCTTGGAGTTTGACAGGGCTAGGGGTACCCAACCGAGGTCCGCTATGGTGTAACTCGGCCTATGGCTTCTACATATCAAAAAAATCAAGCAAAAAGGATTTTGATGATTTCCAAAATCTAGCACACAACATTTGCTGCCTTTTCCCCTTTCCATTTCACTAGCCACCTAAATCCTTTTGGATTCTTCCTTATTATGAGTCTTTTATCGAGCACTACCTCTGGTTCTATTGCCACAGTCCCTCCTAACACGGTGATAGGTTTTGTGGCTGGATAGTTTTACATCTATCAACTCACTTGAGTTGGGAGATGTGATATACTGAGTGGATCGAGCTCCCTTTGGGCATAACTAGCTCATATGCTACCATCACTACCTTCAAGATGATTTTGTACAACCCAAAATACTTCGCGCCAAGCTTCTTATTCCTTCATTTGGCCAATGAAAGTTGACGGTACGGTTGTAGTTTGAGGTAAATTAAGTCTCCAATTTCTCGGGTATTTCGAATATGTGTTTATTAGCTTGAACTTTCATTCTATTTTTGGCTTGTTGCAGGTGGAGTTTGAGAGGAATGGCCATCCGTTCCTGCTCTTCCCAAAAACAGTTGATACGTAAGGATGGCAAAAAACCATACTAGTGGGGACCCGATCCGACCCAACCAAGATGGGGCGAGTTTTTTAACAATTGATGGAGAATGAGACTGAAATTCGATATTAAAAATAACGAGGATGAGACAGGGTTGGTATTAGTATATCCGCCCTATTCCCCGCCCCAAGCCTTCCCTGCTATAGAAAATATATAAAATGATATAAATATATATAATATAATGGAAAATATATTATACTTTGTTTAGCTAATTTATTATAAAAAATATAATCTAAAAAATTTTACTTTATTCTTAAATTAGATATTGATTATAGTATGAATTACATATTTTAGACTATAATATTTACTAAAAAAACATATATTTTATAAATAGAAAAAATCATATATCTAAAAGATGGGGCGGGGCGGGGACGAATTATATATTTTTTAAATGAGACGGGGATGATATATTAATTTTGTAACTCGATGGGTTACGGGGCGGGGATAGGGAAAGAAAAAATTTAGAGGGCGGGGACGGGGAGGGCATAATCGACCTCGACCCGCTCCATTGTCATTCCTATTGATACCAGCCACCGTCAATGGTTGCCATGGCGTGGTAATCCCAGTGGGAGGTGCATATCCGTACAGTGTGACGCTCAATTTTTATTTCCATTTAAAATCTGATGAAATTTCAAACGAACCGGGATCGAATACTTTAAAATTTGAATCGGCTTGGCTCAGCTCAATTACAGCCCTAAGATATTGTCCGTAAGATTTAAACTAAACTATTACCGTACAAGTTTTTACTTTTTCGTTAGTTGAATGAGTAAACCCATACTAGTTATACAGTTAACTATTTTACAGTTAGCCAGCGAAAAGTAATTTGAAATTGCCAAAGACGTGAACCAATGTCCTAATAAATCGTGGAATCATCATATAATGAATGATTCACGTTGAAGCACTATCGTAATAAATCGTGGAAATATCATATAATAATCATTATATAATGAATCAATATCCTAATAAATCGTTGAATTTCTCGATACTTACACCAGCAAGTAAACCTC
>CANYCX015732790.1:0-18364 GCA_948193385.1 Breynia disticha f. nivosa
TCTGTATGGCAAAAAATGTCGAAGCCCAGTGTTTTGGGGTGTGGAAGGAGTTCCACAGATTGAAGGTCCCTAATTGGTGCAGCAAACAGTTGAAAAAGTGCAGGTGATTAAAAAGTGTATTAAAGCTGCCCAAGATCGTCAACAAAGTTACACTGACAGACGTCGGCGAGAAATTTCCTATGAAGTGGGTGAGACAGTGTTTTTAAAGGTATCGCCTTAGAGAGGTGTGTTACAATTTGGGGAGAGCGAGAAGCTAAGTCCTAGGTTCATTGGCCCCTATGAAATTATAAAAAGGGTAGGACCCTTAGCTTATCAGCTACGATTACCCGATGAACTTTCCAGACTACATGATGTGTTACACGTGAGTATGTTAAGGCAATATCGCTCAGACCCTAGCCATGTGATCAAGGAGCTGAAAGTGGAAATTTATGAGGATATGACATACAAGGAGGAACCAGTGGAAATTCTGGATCGAATGGTTTGTAAGCAGAGGAACAAGGAAATTCCGATGGTGAAAGTGAAATAGAGTTTCCATTCACGGAAAGAGGCCACTTGGGAGGTTGAAGGCGAGATGCATCAACATTTTCCTCACTCATTTCCTGATCCAGGTATAATTTTAAAATTCGAGGACGAAATTTTCTTAAGGAGGTAGAATTGTAACGACCTAAAATTTCACTTAATAAAATATTAAATAATATACATAGGAAATTTAGCATAAATTTTTCGCGAATTATAAAAATAATATTTCAGTAGAAGATATGTGAATTAGTTAGAAATAGTTAATAAGTTAGAGGAAATAATAATCAGGGTTGTTTAAATGAGCGGAAAAGACGAGAGTTAAGTAGAGGGTTAAAAGGGCAAAACCGTCAAAACTGAATCCTATAGATATATCTTTGTTCCTCTTTCTCTCTACCATCCCTCATTGACGTTCTCTCTCATACAACATACCATTCCAAATCTACAAAACCTAGTATCATTGTTCCTAGTGAAATCTTGGTGTTCGGGAGTTTCAGAATCAGTCTGTGGTCGGAATTCGGTAAGATTTCTTGCGTGAAATTCCAAAATTCCGTTTTTGTTCCTTGACCTAATTTTCTAACGTGATATCTCTATCCTTTAAGCTTCGATTTGAGCAAATGATAGCTCGTTGGGAAGCTTAACATGAGTACTATCCGTTAGTAACTATTTTCGGTGTCAAAATGTGTTTTAGGTGTATGAAATCAAAGTTTGAAAGCAATCCTTGAATAGTGACGGGTTTGGGTTTTCCAAACCGAGATTTATTTCTGAGTACTGTTGCTTAGGTAAGATTCTTCGGGCCGTATTGAGGTTGTTTTGATAGTCAATTTCATTGGGTATTAATTGATGAGAGAGAATGAAATTAGGGTAGGAAAATGTGTAGGGTTTTTAAAGGGAAGTTATAGGAAGTAGGATAATAACCATAGGTGGGAGCATAAAAATCGTAAAAATTTACCTAGATGGATCGGCGAAAACATTAATGAATGTTGGGGAAGAAATAAATATGGTGGTTAGGACAATATAGTAGGTAAAGGGGAATTTATGGTGGGAAGGAGAGATAGGAGTAAAACATTGAATTGAACATCGTTAATTTATCGTTTTGCACAGTCTTATACATATATATGATTGATGTAGTTCCTAATTTGTTAATAGGAGTACCAAATCATGAAGAGGGTGGTTCCCAACCGAGTCATTAGACGAGTCTTGCGAGGTAACTAACACGAATGCAGCCATCCTTGTGTGTATTATATGAGTGACAATCTATTTTGATTTGATTATTGGTTGGAATTGGTTTTTGAGATTGGTTATAAGTACATGATATTGAGTTTGTTGATGTGTAAAGTTTTGGCATGTGTGATGGTACATGATAAGTGCCTTGGTTGTGAATACCTGTTGCTTACGTAGTATGCCAATTGAGTGTTGTGGTGCTGAGCATGTACATATTTATACAAATGGTTTCAATGTTGATTGATTATGGAATCCTGTGTCATTCAATATGCTAAATTGCTGATAATGTTATAATTAGAATGAATGTGATAATTTGTGCTCAGATGATTGATTATGTGAATCGAAGTGTTAAGAGTATATGATCATTGATGAATGAATTCCATATTGAATTCTAAAGTATGGTATGTTGGATGGATTAAGGGCATGATTGATGACATAGAGTATACATGTTGGATTGATTTGGGCTCTTAGTGAGCATATGAAAGTTAAAGAATAAAGGCTCTTAGTGAGCAAAGATTTATGAGGGAGTGGTTATGGCACTTAGTGTGCAAAATTTGGTGCTTAGTGCACAATGATACGGGTAGTATATAAAACATGCTACACCGGGCACAGTGGTTGAATATTCGATACACAGACGTGTGTACGAATGTGTCAGGCCAAAACAGGGCAATTATAAGACCAAAAAAGGGCGTAAATGTGGATATCCAATTATTATAACAAAAACTCCCAGCCAAACGGCCCGTTTGCAAACGTCAACTTTATGGCCAAAACAGGGTGTAAATTGAAACCAAATTGAAATTTGTGAATGATGATATAAGTCTGCATTATGGGTCATACATTCACATCATTATGTCATATATGTTGAATT
The DNA here is from genome assembly GCA_948193385.1 of Breynia disticha f. nivosa. Classification (NCBI taxonomy): domain Eukaryota; kingdom Viridiplantae; phylum Streptophyta; class Magnoliopsida; order Malpighiales; family Phyllanthaceae; genus Breynia; species Breynia disticha. The sequence continues at coordinate 2,609 of CANYCX015732790.1, forward strand.
TGAAATGAACATTTGTTAAGTTGTTATTTGTATGGAAAATTGTGAATGTCTATATGGAATTGAAGGAATTTTTGATTGGGCTGGAATGAGCCATGTTGTATAATTTGACATATTTGATTGTGATTTGATGAATGTCGAAATATGTGTTTTATGATGAATTAAGCTGGTTTGGTTGTTATGAAGTTAAGGTTTGATGGAATGAATGAGTCTTGTAAAGATGTTGTATGGTTTTGAATTTTTGCCAGGGAATTTGGGATCCACACGAGCTGGTAGCAAAGTACGCGCGCTCGCCATGATCACGCGTACTTTGCAGCCGACCACGCTTTTGTCTGCACCCAGACTACGCACAATTGTATCGACAGTGCGTACTTCCATACCATGTGGATCTCTGAGTGTTGCTTGTTTGTTTATTACATAGTCCATATGTTATATGTTTTGAGTGTATGTGTGATCTTATGAGTATGAATATAATGATATAAAGTTAACTAAGATTTTACTTACAATGTGAATTGATTTGAGTGTGAATAAATAAATTACGGATGGTTGTTCATGTCGGTAAGTGTTTCTTATTGGTTCTCGTGACTCACGGTGTTTTATACCTGTCATGTGGGCAAGGACTTGAGGGAACATTTTGGACAAGGAGGTGTAAAGCTTTTGGGTGCTCCGACTCAGACTGTAGATCAAAGAACTGAGGTGGGCTATACACTAGGATTTTCTCTCACCTGATTTCCAAACTCTTGTATTTGAAAATTTTTAGTGCAAACATTCATTTTATAGGGTTATGTTTGAAATGGGGTCTACTCGGTTCCTTTTCCTGTATAACCCTATTCAACTTTGTAAACCTTTGTAAATTTTTATTTAGTAATGAAAGATATTTATATGTTATGTATATATATTTGAATGTGTGTGTGATAAAAGCTTACAATTGAATTTCAAAACTTCTATCTAACAACCTTATGATGGCCAAATCTGATTGTCACCTTAAGGAAATTAATATAATAATAACAGGTGGTAGTCGAATTTGAGGGTCACATCATTAACATCGCATCAAAATTTCTTTGTTTACCTTTTTAAGTACAAAAGCTCACTATAATCACTTTTCATACAAGTAATCATTCTAACTCTTACTGATTCCTCTCATATGTAAAGCCTTTTCATAAATTACCTCAGTCCCAAAGACCTCTGGCTAAACGTGGCCCTCAGGTTACTATAATGCCAAACTAAAATCGGTGAGTGCAGCAGCTTCTCCTAACTCCTTTTCCTTGTTCTTGTCCTTAATCATTAAAAATATGGTTTTCTAAAACGCAAAGCGGCCTGTCCATGGACCTACCTTGCTTTGGTGGTGCTACGGTTTTCCCTTTGGCAAAGGTAAAAGATATGGGTCTGCCATTTTTTCCTCCCCTTGGAAAGTTATCGAATGAGTGTCCTTGTGGTAAAAACAAGTATCTACTATATTTACCTCCCATTTAAACGGATTCATGTTTCCCCTAACTGTTTCCATAGCCCCATCATTCCAGAACAGTAAGCATTGATGGAGCGTAGAACGGACGCACAGGTTGTTATGGATATAATCTCTACCTAGTAGTAGCCTGTAGCTGAAAGTAGAGTTGATGACAAAGAAAGTAGATGTGCACACCTTGCTCCTGACACTTATCTACAATGGAATTACACTTAATGTTTTGGCAGCATCACCCGTCACAGCTGTCATCACAAGGTCAGTGTGTATTACATCTTCTCCACTCTTACCCAAACTTAATAGCATTTTCCATGGAATGATATTAATAGTTGAGCCATTGTCAACCAAAACTCTATTTAACAACTTTCCATTAATATGTGCTTTTATGTACAGAGGCTTAGTGTGGTTTACGTCCAATGGGATTCTAAAAGCCAAGGGCTTGTCTATTTCTTTCATCGACTTATCTTCCAAACTCGCCTATCTCCTGATCCTACTTTTCTGAACTACCTCAAACATAACACTGAGGGATTAATCCTTTGAGTCAGACTTTGATCCACCTTCTAAACCATCCTTCCAACTACTATGGTTTGGGTTGCTCATTTGGCCTACGAGCTCTTTCATTTCTTTATGGGCACCTCCTTCTAGTACTCTACCCCCATCTATAAGTTGGCTAGATTGCCCCTCGTTCTTCACACAACCTTTCCTAAAACCAGAAGATAAAACTAAAGACACCATGCCTACACAAAAAGGGTAAGTCCCCCACATGAAAAACTTACCACCGCTGGCTGCATGTCCTTGCCACTGGTTCACTACTGCTTCCTATTAATTCAACATCATCAATGACCTTTCTGTGAAATTTACTCTAGTTGATCTAACAGTGTTATTGGCCAACACTTTCTCTACGATACCTTGGGTTTTAGCCTGCTTCTCAAACAATGCTTCTTGCTTCACCACAAACCTTTCCTCTTGCATTGTTATCTACAAATCTAACAGCCAACTTTGTTCTGCATATTCATGGCCAAATGTCTCCGTTAATCTATCCTTTTCTGGGTTTGGTTTCTCCTTCCATTTTCCTACGGTCCCGAACCATTATCCATTTCTTTGTCTCTATAGGTACTGGTGGCTTGATGAACTGAGGCCTCGGGCCTGGGTCCCTTTCCTTAAAACAGATGGTTCTATTTGCTGGTATTCTCTTATCCTTCCTGACCCAAACTTTTTTAAATCCTTCTTTCCAATCTTGAGGAGGTATTTCTATGTTTCTTCTCATTCAACCAGTCTCTTGGGCTGCCACGTTAATAGAGTCTACCCCCTTGGAGAATGGGTCCTTACCCACCATGGCCTCCTCTGGGAATTTGATTATTCCTTTGTTAATCTTTTCCTGCATAATATTCTTGAAAGCCTAAAATGTTTATGTGGTGTGGCTCCAATGTTGTGGAACTTTCAATAGTCCTTCCCTTTCTATTCCTCCTTAAATGGCATAACATTAAAGGTGTACTGCAAATTCTTCTTGTCACCTCCTTTGGGCTGGGAAGTTGGACTTTGTTTCACAAGTTTTGGACAGCTTATGTTTCCTTTCTCGGTACAGCCGCTACGACAACCTCTTAGGGGTTTCTGGCATGTTGGCCAAATGGACCTCTTGAAAATACGTTACCATGGTTTGTTTTCTTCTTGCAGCATCCTCGCATAAGACTTCCTCGTATTCTGCTACCTTCGCATCCATTTCGTAAAAATCACGAAAGTCCATACCTTGAAATTTCTTGCGCAACTCAAAATTGAGCCCTCGTTGTGCCATTCTCACGAACTCTGTCTCTAGAATCATCAACTTACACTTGTTCCTCATTTTCTTAAATCTAACAATGAAAACATCTGCTTTTTCCATCGGGGCCTGGGTTAGCCTGGACATGTCCACTATGCTCACCTCCTGCTCACTTTAGAAGAATTGGGTGTGAAAAAGCTTCTACGTGTCTGGCCAACTGTAAACAGAATCTCTTGGTAAGGACACATACCATGTGAAGGCTATCCCAGTGAGAGAATTTGGAGAGAGCCTCAGCAGTATATTCTAATAATTTGGGTGCCTGGGAAACCCTCCACATTGCGTGATTAACTTGGCAACATGCTCACGGTGGACTATCCTCCTTTCCCTGAAAACAAAGCAAAATCAGGGATCTTTACCCCTTTAGGGAATGGTTCTCCGTCAAAGTACTCTAGATAGGGCTTTCTAAACTCTGACCTTGCTATTGGGAAAAACCTCAGGCCTAGTAAGTCATGTACCACTTCCCTCACATTGTTGACATCTACTTGTGTCATATTTCCACTGTAAAGTGTGTGTGTAAGCAGTGGCAAATTTTGCCACCGGGGCACTCCGCTGATCTGCAGCTCATTGCCCCCAAGCATAACACCCCTGGCTATGAACTGGGTACTGTTCCCTTCATACAAAGCTAGTTGCATCAAAGGCCTGGTATACCCATGGGTGCGTGTAGCGGGCTTTATGCATGGAAGAGTCGATACTTTAGGTACATCCTCACTCTTATGCAGTGGCAAATATACAATAACCACTGCCTGCTTCCCTTTATCTCCAACCTCAACATCTGCCTTAGCTTCCTGTCCACCAATGGCCTCCGTTTTGCTTAAATGTTCACAGGAACAATCAGCTGAGGCTGAGCAGTGGACTCTGACCTTTTTTTGGGCATGAATTTCTTCACTAATGGGCATTTTTGCGGTACACTGAAGGGTTCCCTTCTGACCAAAGCCATCTTGCATCATCTGAGTCATGGTCTGTGTCATCTGGGCCATATAGTCAGTAAGAGACTGTTTTATGGATTAAGTGAGAACCTGGGTTGCGAAACCCATCTGATGGTGCATCACTAGTGATAACTCAGTGATCAACGCCTTCATCTCTAACTCGTGCTCCTTGGGTTGTCCCATTACTGGTGCATGCATCATTGTGGAGCTATTTGTTTCCTCCATATCTTTGGCGGCTTCTGGATTTCTCATCACTACCATTGTCAAAAACGTCCTGCCATCGCCTTCCAAATTGTTTGCCTTAATTGAATGGCGACAAACGTCATCCTTTCCTAATAATGAAAGTAGGAACAGAGTTAGAAAATTAAATAAGAGCGTGCAAAGGAATTTTTAATGTTATTTCAAACCAACAATAAGTACAACGTGTGAAATGTGAAATTCTAAAAATCAAACAATTGCTAATTGAGAAAATTAGGACGATCTTTTCCCAAGAGTCCTTGAATCAATGGATTCAAATCGTCAATTTGACAATTAATAAAATAAACAAGAAATAAAAAACCAATTAAAATTGAAACTTGCTAGGAAAATGAAAATTATCAATGGTTGCAATGTGAAGTAAAATGGGTCCTTTTTCATAATGATTGTCAATATCCCCTTCCCCTGGTTAGCTTTCATATTTATGGATTTGTTTCCCTTTGGCAATAAATCAATTAAAGCTCCTAATTAGTCTTCCTTCCTTTTCGAACCAATCAAATATGTCCTGATCAGAACTTCCTTTCCTGTCCCAGAATAATCTCGTTAATTAATTCTACAAATTTGTGGTTTAACTTTCCTGCTACAGATCACGGGCTTGACGTCATTGTGGGCTTTCCTTCATTGTAAGCTATCCTATGGGTTCTATATAATTTTGGGCCTAAACAGGTATGTATTGTTACATTGAGTTTATAGAGAATTTTGTATATTAATATATAGGACGACAGGCTAGATGAGCAGGAGAGGAATGGAACTAGAGGAGTTCCAAAAATGGAAAATATCCAGGTGAGTAATCTAACTCATTGTTTAATAATCGTAAATAATGGTTATAAACTGCTATTTGATTGATAAATATGGTTATGATTTAAAGGTTAAAATGTATATGCAAATGTGAATATTACAGAAATGATGGAACATATAACTGAATTGTTAAAAATTAAATTATATGATTGAAATGAAATAGGTACATGAAATGTAAAATGAAATGCAAACAGATATGACAACGTTATTTGTGTGTGTATATATACAGTTTACAGCTTTGTCTAATAGTTATACAGCTTTAGCTGATAATTATACAGCTTTGGCTGATAGTTATACAGCTTCGGCTGATAGTTATACAGCTTCGGCTGATAGTTATACAGCTTCGGCTAACAGTTTATAGCTTCGGCTGACAGGTTGCATGACTTTTATTCATAAACATTCACAATACGAATACAATTATAATTATAGATGACAAGATTCAAAAGGATAAGAAAAGAATATAAATGTATGATTTAAATATGGTTAAGAAATTTTATATGTTGTATAATTAAGGATTAAATGATTACTCACTAAGCCCGTAACTCATCAACTGTAATTTTTAGTTTTAGGATCATGTAGTGAATTGAGATAGATTCAAGACGTGTATAGGCCAGTCGGTTGTTACTCCAATACTTTCTCTCTCTTCACCGAATACCACCCAAGAGTCTGCATATTTGACATATGCATTTTGTATGTTTAATTGGTTATGATTTTGGTTATTTTGATTAATACTAGATAATGTTGGTGTATATATATATATATATATGACCATTGATTGTTGTCTTCTAGCTGATTGTTTAGGTTAAGGTGCATATCGACATCGGTATGAGAATATATACATGTGAGTGATGTGTTAGTGTAAGCCATAACCCAATACATTGTTTGTAACTTTTATTATTCTGTAATAAAATTATGAGGCATTATTTTAACACTTCATGTATTGACATGTGGTATGTGTTTGATAAAATATCTAAGAATGTTAATTAATCTCTTGAGGTATCAAGGTTGAAGACCTTGATAGTAGAACTTAGATGTTATAAGATTAACATTCTAAATATCCCTAGTCAATTGTTTTTATGGGAATAGAAATGAATTAAGACTAGTGTGTACTTTGTAGGTGATCATGTTCTACGGGTCACAGATATTTTGGATATCTAGCAAAGTACAATGTCAACTATTATCCTTAGACTAAAAATCATTATGACTCTTGTTGTGATTTTTAGTGTACTTTGACATACGACTAATGTAATCGTAAATGTTTGGAAAGTATGGGTATGATTGGGTATGCTAAGAATCATAAGTAAGAGCATAAGTGAAGTGAAGGGATTGACCCTCTCATGAAAATAAGTGCAGATGTACTGGTCGATTGATAGACAAGATTGGGAATACTGTGGCCGCACCCGAATGAATGATTTGGTCATTTATTCGAACTTATCAATTTTCTCATAGAAATTAAGAAAGTGATTTAGCGCTAAGTAAGGGTGTTTGGCACATGCCTTATGCTAATCATGATATCGGAGGTCAAGGGATGAATTTGAATTATAGTAAGGTTGTTGACACCGCTCATCAGCTATTTAATTTAGAATGATCATAGTGTCTTACTAAAGACCGCCTATGATTTATGGATTGTCAAATCCATTACCTTTATTAAATATTCCTACAAATCGCACATGGATGACAAAAAATAAAAGGGTATTTTTGATTTTTTACCTTAGGTAAAAATCCAGAATGGCCATTTAGGCCAATTTTGATAATTGGGCCAAATATGGATGAGAAATATCATTTATCATTTCTTACATGATTTTTAAGACGAAGATTATTTATAAAATATGATATCTTAAGTGAAAATATGTAAATAGATAAATAGGAAAAAATTTAGGAAGTTTTTCTTAAGTTAAAACAAGATTAATGTGAGATAAATTAAAATAAAAATTCTTGTTAATTTATTCACATAGAGTCACGGCAATGAGGGAGTTTTTAAAGTGATTTTATTTTAATTAAACACTTAACAAATTCCTAATGGCATTAGGATTGTTGGTTAAATGATTTAATAAGCCAAAAGTCTTCTTTATGAAAACAAGCAAAACCCTAGTCTTTGACACATGAGTGCCCCCTCTCAAACACCATTCTATCCTTGAGCCTTCCACTAAATATCATGGAGATTGATTTTTAGGTTTTTATCCAAGGAGGACAATATTTCCAAGGGCTGATCATATCGTTTAATCATCGTTGTGTCCTCCGTTTCACAAGATTCTCTTTCCTATGACCAAGAACAAGGTGAACAGATTCTATCTTTATGCTAGTACACTTTCAGCTAATTCGTGTGTTAATTTTGTAGAGGAATCACGTGTACGGTTCTCTTACGGTGTCACAAAGGTCGTCTCGGAGTATTCTGAGCCGGTAGAAACTTGGTGTTTTCCCACATACCTCACGACCAAAGAAGAAGAAACACAAGGTTAGTCCTTTTTCACTAAAGTTTACATTTTTTGGTTAACTAGTTATCAATTAGGAATAAATATATGTGTTTCTTAATTTTTGATGATCATGGCTACCTTTCTTGGGTTCTTGATTGTAATTTCCGCTGCCATTAATCTTAGAACACATTGGAAAACCCAACACGTTGATATTATTGTGTATGATTTATTTACAAGATTGAAATTAGGCTGATATAGAGTGTTTATCAGGTTACAACGGATGTACACGAATTGTAATTAATTGTTACAAGTTTCTTGTAGTACAGAACAAAAAGGGAGTATTAGATCAACACAAGGTCGAGCCCATGGGTGTGTTGACTAGCACGATCTATGTTCTGATTATATACCTGATCTAGCTATAAACTATTTACTTAGAATATGAATATGTTTGAGAATGTATGATTGAATGACACGTATTAGTAACAAGATTTACAAATAAAAAGAAAAGTTTTTAACTCTACGATAAAAATATTTAACATGAATAGTAATCATATGATTAATAGATAATAAGTTTAGGGTGTTCCACGAAGCAATGAGAGAGAGAGAGTTGAGACTTTGAGAGAGAGAGAGAGTTGTGACTAAGAGAGAGATGAGAGACGAGAGAGTGAGAGTGAGAGAGTTAAGAGATTAAGATGAGTGAGAGAGTGAGAGAGATCAGAGTGAGGGAGAGCTAAGAGAGTGAGATAAGTGGGAGAGAGTGAGGGAAAAGAAATGGGAAAGAGGTAGGAGTAGGGTTAAGGTGTATAGGGTGTTAAGGGTATGGTTGTGTGATTAATAGATATGGTGTAAAAAATTGATAGGTTAAATTTACTCAATTAAACTCAACATTTCTCATAAAATTTGTATACTTCGTTTTTAGTTTTTGTTTAAAAATATAATTTCACAAATTTGCATTTATTCGTAAATTTTGAAAATTTTGAGAAGTCAAAATTAAGCGTTTAAAATTTTTACAATTTACATTAAAGTCATGTTCATCTTAAATTTCAAAATTTTAATTATTAATATATTTTAGTGTTTTATTTTTAATTTGTTCGAGCTTGACTTTTGATAAAATTGGCTCAACCTACTTACCTAGGTTTTTACATATATAGTTAGTGAATGGAGTGATATGGTGTGCCACTATGCCCTTAATAGTAATGATAGTGTATGAGTGTTAATTGTTAACAATTAATAGATATTACAAGCAACTGAGACTATATGTGTTGGTTAGAGTGGATAATGTAATGAAATAACAACAATAACTAATTTAGTGAGAACAGTAATGAAGAATATAGAGGTGTGAGATTTTTATTGTCGCTTACATGAATGTTATAAAAAAATCAAGAATGGTTGTTGTATTGATTGACCTTATGTGTATGGGGAAGTGTTGATTTTAATTTCTTGAATGAATGATAATATTATTGAATGGTGACTATGGATTAGTCAGAGAGATTTTCAATACATATATTGTTAAAAGCTAAGCAAGTTTTGATAAGAATTTCAAGGGATTACTTAATTCCATGCATATGTTCCATTCGGTTTTCTCGAGATTCCAACAAGTGCAATTTGGAGAGTAAAGTTGTTAGTGTTATGATAAGGAGTGAGGAAAAATGTGAGAACTTGAGTGATTCAGGAAATATATTGAGGGTAAGAAAAGACACGTTTAGAAAATATGAGGAATTCTATTGCTCTTTCTCTTACTAAGTGTAATTCCATTATTAATTGACTTTCTTTAAAATTTTATGCTCTTGCTTGGAAACAATCACAGACTTTGACCATTTCTTTGACCAAGAATGGACATTATTCAAAAGTCGATCTTGTTACTTTTCTTCATGTGATGCCCTTATTAACGAAATTTTTGGTCCATATCTTGGTAGGCATTACATAGAGTGGTGAGAAATTGAGCATGGAAATAATTTTCAATTTGAGAGTTTGAGAAAATATGAGATTGAGTGTAAGGATTGGGAATAAGAATAAACAGTTGGAGGATAAAGTTAATGGTAGATTGATTTGTATATAGGAAATTGATTATGATAACCAGTTGAGTGAAACGGATGATCGAATGGCTTATACGATAAAATGGGATACTGACAAGTTTGGTGACATCAAGATTTTGCACAACTGGGTTTAGCTTGATTGTAGTACTAATCAAATAGTGGTAATGTTATATATGCTTTTGAGACATTCATGATTTGAGGGTAAATTGGTCATTGATTGATGTTAATGAATGATATGTTAAATTTAGAGTGAGGTTGTTATGTAATGTGAAAAGATTGGGTGATTGATGGAAATAGGTATTATGAGGAATTAGAATACGTGCTAATGAGAAATGTGAATGACTTGCCAATTTCAAGGACGAAATTTCTTTAAGGAGGGGAGAGTTATAACACCATAGAAATTCCTCACAAAATTAGTGTTGAAACACAAGGATATTAAATAACGAGGCAACACTGCTAGGCCACGGTGGGGTAAAGGTCACTATAACTCAAATCCAAGAACACAAATGTCTAGCGGGCACGTTGCCCAAAGTAAATGAAGAAAAAATAAGAACCCAAAATTTCAAATTTAAGAGAAAAAATAAGAACCCAAAATTTCAAATTTAAGTATAGAATAAATAGATAAATGATCTAATAGCTAAATAAATAAAAACGAATAAATCAAGAAAATTTCAAGCTTCCCAAACATCCATGTCAAAGAATTCTTGAAGCATAATGAGAGACGAAAAATAGGAAGCGAGAAAAATTTTCAATTTTTCTAAGTTCCCCATTAAGAAAAATGTTGAAGCATAAAGAAAGATGAAAAAAATAAAATGATAAGAAAGATTTAAACTACCAAAACTTCTCATAAAAGAAAAATAAATACCTTGAAGAATTTCTTCAAAAAGGAAAGGACGAAGAAGGCATCTAATATCTTTAATTCTTCATAATGAGAGATTGAAGAATTCGTGGTAAAAATTTTAAGCTAACAGTAAATTGGGGCCAAATATTAGAGTTCAGCTTAGAAGTTTCAATTATTAATGATTCCAGAAAGGAAATGGAAGCAAATTATTATGAATTTTGTGGTAGGATTGCTCTGGATGTGTAAAATTATGATGCAGTTTTGGATGATTAAGAAAAGATGAATAAAAATTTTACATTTCTGGTGATAAGATAAAATAATTTCGTGAACAAGTTCTATATAAAAAGGAGATTATAGTGGTGGAAATTGCATGGGTGGCAATCTTGATGATAATCAATAAGAATTTTTGATTTAGAAATGACGATACAGACTCTGGAAGGTTTAATGAGAGTCGGTATTCTAGAGTTAGAAGGTTGTTAAGAAAGTTATAAAAGCTATTCAGAAATAACAAAAGAATTATGTAGACCAGCAAATGAAAGTAATTACCTATAAGGTAGGCGAGGAAATGTTGAAGCATAGTCTTTTGGGATGTGGAAAGTTAAGTCTGAGGTTCATTGGCCCTTATGAAATTGTGAAAAGGGTAGGACCTCTGGCTTATCAATTACGATTACCCGACAAGTTGTTGAGATTACATGACGTGTTTCACGTAAGTATGTTGAGGCGTTACCGTTCTGACCCCAATCACGTTATTAAAGTGCCAGAAGTGGAGATTTCCGAGGATAAGTCCTATAAAGAGGAACCCGTAGAGATCCTCGAACGGGCGATTCGTAAGCTGAGAAACAGGGAAATCCCGATGGCAAAGGTAAAATGGAATTTCCATTCTCCGAAAGAGGCCACTGGGAGGTCGAAGAAGATATACGACGCCGATATCCTCAGTTATTTTCCGATGCAGGTACGAATTTAAATTTCGAGGACAAAAATTTCTTAAGGGGGTAGAACTGTAACATCCTGAAAATACAATAAAATATAGTAAAAATACGTATAAATACGTATAAATTTTTTGCGATAATGAAAATAAATAATTGTTAAGAAATAAATGAAGGAGAGATTATGATAATTATATTTAGGTTATGATTTCCGAGAAATTGAAATCGAAAACTTATTTGGAGTCGGGGACAAATAAATTACGAAACGAAATGAACCCGATAAGATTTAAAAATGCAATCCCTACCTTGCCTCCCCACTCTTATGACAAAACCAAGAGAATTCCACAAATTATGAAAGTATGTTCCCCACCTTCACTCTTCCACTCATCTGTCTCACATTGTCTTCATCCATTCAACTCTCCCAACCGTAACTCTCTCCTCTCTTCATACAATTCCATGTTCCAACCCTCAAAACCATCTTTCATGGCTTGATTTTGGTGATTTGGAGTTTAAGGAACCACTTAGGAGCTCTTACTTGGTAAGTTTCTTGGAGTTACTTTTGGATTTCCGTTTTTATTTCAAGTCCAATTTCAAAAGGCCATAAATCTTAGGTTTGAGCTCCAAATTGTGTGAAAATTGTTTCTTTGAAAAGCTTAGTATGTGTACTAAGCATTGGTAGCAAGATTTGGGCTAATTCATGGTTTATGTCCATGAAAATGGTGATTTAAGGTGGGATGTCCAAAAATCCGAAAATGCAAAATGTTGATATTAGGTTGATTGTTAAGTAAGGTAGCTTGAGGAGGGTTATTTGAGTCTTAATGAAGATAAATTTATGGTTTATTGAACCACAAATTGAATTTAGTTATGAAGATGGGAAGAAAACCTTAAACCTTTGTAAATTAATAAATAAAAATGAATTATAGAGAAAAGATGCAAGAAAAGACTAAGAACATAATTTGGTTATTGAATTTGTAAGTTAATTATATGTATTTAATGTGAGAAATTGTAAATGTTCTTAGGAGATAAAAATATCGGAGAAAATAATCCAAGGCCAGAGGCGTAAGAGCGTTTTTATAAGGTAAGTAACACGAGCACAATTTCCTTTGCACGTATGTCCTTTGTATGAAAAATATGTGAATTTTGAAAGGAGTATTTGTGGTGTAATGTGTTGAATTGGATGATGACTTGAAAATGGAAATGTTGTTTTGGTGAAAAGATATTAGTAGATGAATTGTTGATATAATGTTTGGAGTTATTTAGATCTTGCCACATTGAGATTACATGTTTGATTAAATGCATAGAGAATTATGGACTTATAAAAATTCTGAAATTGTTGTTGTTGATTGAAAATGGATTGATGTGAATTGTCTTTGGAAATATGTTGTTGTTTTTTTAGGTGAATTGAAGAAATGTAATATTATGAATTGGATGCCATATTGTGTTGGATAATTATGTTGACATTTGGTTGATATGGGCATGAAAATGTATGGTTTGATATTTGTGAAAGAGAATTGAGATGTATGTGTTGTAAAGTATATATATATTTTGTGGCATGTTAAATTGGTGGAAAAATTTATTGTTTAGATTGTTCTTATATGTTATACTTGGAAATTTTGAAGAATTGATATTTATTTGAATTCATCTTGAAAGATCAAAGGAATAATTGTGGAAATGACATGCTATGAATTATGATGGTTGTCAATGCTAAATGTTTTGCATAGCATGAATAATGCATGGATGTGTATTTGATCATTTTCACATCATGAATTCATTGGGCTCTAGGGAGCATGAAAAGTTAAAAATGAGGGAAGGTTCCCGGCTGTTGGAGCTTATTTGCAGTCATATATAAAACATACATTCTGTTGCATCCGTGGCTTATCGTTCACTTTTACTGTGATTCGAGGATGCCTGCCACTGGGGCGTTAAACAAGCCTATTAAAGGCAGAAAATCTATGAACCATAGTATGAAATTGTAACCTTAACTCCCGGCCGACGAGGCCCATTTGCAAACGTCAAAATTATTGGATGCCAGGTGAAATCATATAATAGAATGCATTAGAACATATGCATTCATATTTACTCTTTTTAGTTTGACAAGTTCTTTGTAAATATATGTATATTTTTTAGATGAAAGTGATATAGAACTTGTTATATTGTTTGTGTTGGAATTGATTGAATTGTGTTGAATGAGTTAGGAATGTTTGGAATGGAATGTATGTTAAGTGAATTGGAGAAAATTACTTATGATTTTGTGAATGTTTTGGTTGAGAATTGTTGTTGTATTGTTGATTGAAGTTAGGAAGAAGGAATGGATGAAAGAAATTATGTTTAAGGAGTTTAATGTGATCTAAATGGGGATAAATTTTGAGTATGTGCTATTGTTTTGATATGCTCTGAACCATGAATTAATGATACAGAATATATGCATTGAAATGGTTGAAATTTGGCTAAGTTAAGAATAAGAAATCGACATATTTTGGGCAAGAAAACCAATCTCGATCGAGATTGGCATTCTGGAAACATAAATTTTTATCGAATAGACACACCTCGATCGAGATTGAAAGAACCTCGATCAAGGTGACCCTTCTGAAACTCATGAATTGAAGATTTTCTTCAATCTCGATCGAGATTGAATCAATCTCGATCGAGATTGTATTGCTGATTGTCGAACTTTGAAGAAAAATTTCAATCTTGATCGAGACTGATGCAATCTCGATCTAGATTGACATTCAGAAACTCCAAGTTTATGAAAATAATTCAATCTCGATCGAGATTGATTCAATCTCGATCGAGATTGCCATTTTTAAACCAAAATGTATGCTGTTATGTGTTAAATACATGTTCATTTAAAATCCTACTTGATTATATGTATGTTCTTACTAAATTTCTTTGGATTATAGGTTATGTGAGTTGGTAATATGTAAATACATATAGAAATATATTTATCTTATGGATTGAAAATGGATTTAAAAGTTAACTAAACATACAAGTGTTGGAAATTGACCATTATGGTTTTGTTACTTACTGAGTCTATAAAACTCACGCATTGTTATGCCTGTTACGCTCGGCAGGAATTAAAGGAAGGTACAATTTTTGGATTGTAAAGGTAGTACCTTGCTCGACAAGTAACGGATTTACGGCGAGTGATTTCTAAGGTGTGCAGTGCACTAAGTTAGAAAATTTTCCTTGTACATGACAAAAGTATACATAGTGCATTGTTGTATATTATAAGGTTATGATTGAATTATTTCACCAGTTTTATTTCTTTCATAACCTGTAATATATTTTAAAATTTTTGGGTTTAAAAGATGTGTATTTTATCGAAACTGGATTTAAATTTTATCTCTCCTATTTTATTCCCATGTATTTTATTTAAATTATATTTATTTCTAAAAATAAAAAAAATGATGTTCAAGTTTGAATGTCATTTCTTGGGAAACAAGTAATTAAATTATGAGATGATATTTAAATTTGGGCGTCATATGAAGATTTAAAATTAATTTAGAACATTCAAAATAATATATAGACGTGTTAGACTATACAAATTATAAGATAAATTATTAGTTGTGCATTAAATACAACATGTATCTGTTATTATTTGAAAGTTTTAAAAATAATTTAGAACAGTCAAAATATTATGTAGATTTACGTATATGTAACATCCTGAGAATTTTTCGTCTTAAAATTATGCAAATTAAATGTTTAAACATCAATATATCAAGGTTGATCAAAGGTGGGCATAAGGTAGATATAAAATAATCAAAGAAACATTGAGAAATGCTGGAAATGCAAAGTATGCACATTGGGAAGCCAAGTACGCGGCCTCGGCACGACCACGCGTACTTGACATCCACCACGCGTGGATTTTGGTTTTCTTGAAAAAAAATACAAAACGAACACTCGAGAATTGCACAGAAATCCTCATTTTCAAACCTTCATTCCCAGAGAAAAAGAAAAGAAGATAGAGCTGAGGAAAGGGAGATTTGGAGCAGAGAAAGTGATTTTAGTTTTATTTTTGCAATCAATCATCTTAAGTTGATAAGATAAGATTGGATAAAGGTTTCCATGGTTTACTTAAGGTTTATGGTTGGTATATGCTGATTTGTATAGAGTGGAATTGAAGATTTGGTTGTTGTAAAGGTTGATAATCATGTTGAGAAACTGAATTTGATGGCTTGTATGTGGTAGGATAGTTTTGAGAAAGAGAGAAGATGATGAAGAGTGGAAAACCTAAAGGTTGACTAAGGGTTTACAAAAGGGGTTTTGCTGGAAATTGTAAACCTTAATG